>PVHX01013067.1:0-56466 GCA_004024805.1 Geosciurus inauris | reverse complement strand
CCTCCTCCTCCTCCTCCTCCTCCTTCTTCTTCTTTGGGTACTAGGGATTGAATCCAGGGCTTGGGCTCTTAACCACTGAGATACATCTTCAGCCTCTTTTATTTTTGATTTTGAGACAGGGTCTTGCTAAATTGATTAGGGCCCTGCTAAATTGCTGAGGCTGGCTTTGAACTTGGAATATTCCTGCCTCAGTGTCTCAAGCCACTGGGATTATGGCTGATAATATCCTCTTAATTGTAGGATGAAATTCCATCACGTTTGTTCTACAGGGAAATGGAGCACTTTGTCCCTGAACCTTGGTTTCCTCTTACCCTTTCACATTGTGGAATATCAGATTTTGTGGTTGGGTGTAAGAGATTCTTCTTTTGGATGGGGAGGTCTGGCCAAAATAGTGGGATATTAATGTGGCATATGTATACTTGTTTATGTCTGGTTCTAGGATTTGAATTGGAGAATATCATGCCAAATGAAATAAACCAGGCACAGAAAGATAGATGCTGTATGTTGTCACTTCTCAAAGAACTGAACTCATGCGAGCAGAGAGTGGAACAGTGGATACAAAGGCTGGGAAATGGATGAAATGAGGAGATGCTGGTCAAAGGGTACAAAATCTCAGGAGGAATATTTACTTTTTACAGATATATTACACAGAATGGTTATAGTAGTTACAGCAGAGTATGTACATTTCAAAATCACTGAGTAAATTCCAAACGTTATTATCACAAAGAATGCTAAGTAGGTGATGGATATATTTAGTAGCCTGATTTAGTTATTTCACATTCTATTCATAAATCATGACATCATTTTGTATCATGTAAATTTATACCTTATGCATTTACATAGATTGTCAGCTTATAATCAAAAGAATACCAAATATTGGGCTATTTTTAAAGTTTATTTATTTTGTTGTTTTAATTTTATTAAATGGTGTATGTAGATAAGACAAGAATCTGTTTCAAAAACATCAATATTCTTGATCTTTGTCAATATTGAAGGGCATTTATATATATATATATATATATATATATACTTATTTTTATTTTGAGACTGGGTCTCACTAAGTTGCTGAGGCTGGCTTTGAATTTCTTATCCTCCTGCCTCAGCCTCCTGAGCAGCTGGGAATTACAGGTGAGTGTCATAGCACCTGGCTCTATATTTATTTTTAAATTTCTGTTCACTTACTATAGATTGAACTTACATCATCTTTGCAGCCACAACAGTAAGATTCAGCAAGGAAAGACAAAGTTAAGTTTCCATGATGAGTGTCAGACAACCTTGGGAGAAGTGCTCTAAGTTCATCTGGAAATACTTCAGTTGTATACAATACTCCAGGCACAGAATCTATCGTGTTAATCATTCTTGAACTTAATGAACTTTCTTATTAGTAGTTACATGAGACACAGAGATATGATCAAGCAGACAATGAATAAACCCATTTATGTGAAAGTCAGAATGAATGTTCGCAGTACAAGCCAACATGGAACTCAATATGGACACTTATTTCATAGCAGATCTTTAGTGTATATGCTATTTTTGTGATATATACATAGGCTTAATGAAGATAGTGTTTTCTCTAAACTTCTCATAACCTATCAGGTGAACAGATTGACTCTTCAAGAAAAAGATAACAAGTTTGAACATCTAGGATTTACTTTTATTATTTTTTGGTTATCAGGCATAGATTGTTCATGTCAATATGTTACAGTGTACTGTATGATATTTCAACATATGCATGCAGCATGCACTGATGAAATTAGAGTACTTTGAATTTCTCTTTATCATTTCTTTATGTTTGGAGCCTTATGAGCTTTAATTGTTGATATTCTAAGAGCATAATGTTGCTTGCTATATATATGCTTATGATTTTTGAATTCTTGTCCAGAGGCTCTAACTCTGTTTATTTGGTTGATGGGGAAGAACTGTATACATTTCTCATTTTCTGTGTCCTCACAGGAAAGGATAGAATTTGTCCCAGGTGACTGTAACAGTCCTAGCTTTCGGCAGCTTTATATTCCTCTGTGTTTTCTTGGTGATACAGTTTCTCTGTATGTTTTATATCAACTGAAATAGAAACATACTGATTCTCCTAAGAAAGAATATTTAAGACAACATCTTCAGTAATTAAAATCTATATATGTAATATTTAAAAAGCAATATTATAGAAAAATAAGATTTGGATTTAATGAATACATAATAAAAATAGATGAATAATTTGAAGTATGTCTAGCAATCTTTGCTTTTCTACCTTTTGGTTTCTTACTGAAGGAATGGAAAAAAATGATTCATTGCTGGATTTCATTGGGAAAAATATTTTTTGCTCTTCATCCAACATTAAAATAAGATTTCTTTTCTTTGAGAATACATTTTACAAGTCTGATTCCCTTGATATCTTCCAAGCCATTCTCAGATGCTTTACTTTTTATTGCAAATTTCTAATAAAGATACACCAGAACTCTATCACCCATCAAAAAAGAAGACTCCACTAATATGAATATTAGAATCTATTGCAATAAGTCTACTAAAGGTTTTGTCTTTGAAGTTTAGCCTGAAGGATTATTTTTGGTAAGAATTCAAAAGACAATTTTCAAATCTTGGCAAAAGACTTATCACTTCACTTAAAATGTATGGTAACAGGAAAGCAGATTGTCATAATATTAGTCAAATATTGGAGAGAAATAGTTATTTTCATTATAGATTTTCCATTACTATTTTATAGTCTTTAATTGTCATATTGTAGATTAAAAATAGGCAAATACTATAGAATATAATGTTTGGTGGTGTAGATTTGAATTTTAGTGCATTAAAAAGCCTGTATGTAAGGGTTTTGCATCCGTAACAGCACATAATAGATTGGGTACATAAGGTTCCCACAGAGCATGAAACAGCAAATGCTAATAATATCACATTGTATTCTACATCAGTTATTGCTAGCATTGTTAGCCTTGCTCAGAGTTCTGGGAAAATCAACTCTTGTTCTTACTCTTCTCTTAATTATATCTAGTGCTTGAAATATAATTTAAATTGTAGGTGGTCTATTATTTTGAGTACCTTAGAGGCAATAAAAATTAAATGATATAGATAGGTTGGAAATTAAATTGTATAGTGTATATTAATTTTCTCTGACTTTCAGATGTTAGTTGCTGAATCCCCATGAACACCTAATTGATGTGATAAAACAGTATGGAAGTTGATTCTAAGTGAGATGATCTGATGAGGAATAAGAAGAAATAAACATTTCATTAAGTGTTATCTTTGATTAACTTGTAGATAGCTTAGTAAGCTATCTACAAAGAATGAAAGATAAGAATATATGCTTTGCTTTGGGTTTTTCAACTTTCCTGAGATTCTAAACTGTAGGAGAGCAGGTACTCTGTTTATGTTTTTCACGGTCATACCTTCAGTAAAGGTGGCATAGAAGTCACTCAAAAATATTTTCATTTATTCCTGTCACATTTTCCTGTAAAATCTACTAAGTATGAGCTAGATAAGTCATAGCTTTTACCATTATCATCTCAATCACTGTCATCAGGGCATGAGATTTTTAAAAATAGTGCTACAATGCTCCAGGCACAGAATACATCTTGTTAATCATTCTTGAACTTTAATGACCTTTCTTATTAGTAGTCACATGAGACACAGAGATATGATCAAGCAGACAATGTACAAACCCATTACGTGAAAGTCAGAGATGAATGCTCACAGTATAAGCCAAGTATGAGTATATTTTAGGCAGAATGCAGAAATGGAATCTTTTTAAGAAAAAAAACTTTCTAGACAACATTAACACATGGCTATTAAAGATTTAAACTCTTTAATAATAGTGAAAACTACCCAACCTGCACTCTAATGTAAGATCAGAAGAAATGGAAGAATGGCTGAGTTTTGTAAAATATGGAGAAAATGCAAGTCAGCTAGTCGCGTGGATTATTATTAAGAAAGTCGGAAGCAATTCTGGTCTCCATATTACAAATCAAGTTAGTACTGTATTTCTCAGAGAGATTGGGGTATTGTCTCTTTTGCCTGGCCACTAATTTTAATGTCCTTATTCCACTTAACTGCAGTCACAGCAAAGAATAGTATTATTCTATTTCAATCTAGTAAATAGAATAATAATAACTGGTAATATTAAAACCAGTTACACTATTTGGAAAACCATATTGACTTGGTGGAGCTATAAGCATGAAAATGCTAGCTTTCAAAATATTCTGTTATTAATTATTATATACATGCCTCCATATACACACATTAAACTTTTATATTTGATTATAAAATCCCCAATACAGTGGTTGTCCATTAACTCTTCCCCATTGCAGGATATTGTTAAAGTGAATTTGGCCCTCATATTGCCTCATGTGAATGGTGACACATCAGAGACAATAACAATATATTTCAGTGTTGCAGAAGGCCACTTCAGTGATTTTTTTCTCCATCTATCTAGAAAGCTCAGACACTAAACATCAATAGAAGGAGCTTGAAATAAGATGCTGTAAAGAACAATATGCGTGCTTCAAAAGTGGTTGCATTTGCAAAGTGAAACTAAATATTAATGTCAATAAATTGACATAACATAAATTTCAGTGTTTTGTAGTTTTTTTGTGCTTCATTGCAGACATTACAGGAGAGAGTGTTCCGAGGAAATCAAAACAGTCTGAAAACATTCTGGAAGTGGCATGATTTGATCTGTTGCTGGAAGAATATAGCTTGAGTATAGAATAAAGTCATTCTTCATAAGAAGAAAGATATTTTGTTAGAGGATGTGTCATATATCTTAAAAAGAAAAAAAATAATTGAAGTACTTTGTTTCTATCTTTCCATTGACCTGGTTTTTCTTACAACCTACTTTTGGCACACCATTTAGCTGTTTGTGAAATTGCTAAATGGTGACCTTGGCATGGAGATTCCAACACTCTTTCTAGAATTTAACCCTCATTTCTAACCCCAACTCAATGTCTAACCTCTTCATCACTACTGAAGCAGTAAAAATACAATAAAATCTATAACCATTAGTTCCATTCTAATTGTTTTTAACTTCCCTAGAGACTTTAAATTCTTCATGAATTTCCAGAGTTCCAGAACAATTACTTAAACAGAATATTAACATAAAGACAGCAGACTTATCCTTTGGCCAATCTTTAAATGATGTCCTATTGAATCTAAGTAGTATAGTGCAATATATTTTATGACTGTTTCTTCAAGGCAAAATCTAAAGTTATTACAATGAATTCAAGCTATTAAGAGTCAGTGTGCCAGTGTTTCTGCATTTCTGTGGGGAAGAGAATATTATTGGTTTCCCACAGCTGCCATAACAAATACCACAAAGTAGATGCATCACTTCAATCTCCATGTTAACTGTCACACAATATTCTCCCTGTGTGCCTCTCTGTGTCTTCATATGATCTTCTTATGGAATGAATTTTTTTTTTCATGAATACTCTTCTACTGAGCCATATCTCCAGCCCTTTCACATGACCTTCTTAGAAGAACACCACTCTTGGAATTTAGTGCCAATGCTAATTCAGCATTACTTCATCTTAACTAACTACATCTACAAATATATTATTTCCCATTATGATCCTCTTATGAGTTTCCTGGTACACATTGACTTGGGTACATTATTCAACCTAGTGTAGAGAGAGGTAGCTTCAAGTCAAACCCATCTGAAATCAATTGATTTTGGGGAGTTAGGCATCATTAACGTTCACCAATGTCACCAGTTCTCCTCACCTTTTGCACTATGGGAAACTACATTTCTTGACCCCTTTACTTGGCATGGAGCTATGGAACCAGTCCTGCCCAGTGGCCCTACTTGGAGTGATAGGAATTTGTAGCTTAACTACCTAAGAGCTGGTGTGTGAGCATCCATCCTTACTTCTGTTCCAGTGAAGACAAATCTGGTGTTAAGGAGGAAATGTCATGATATCAAAGTTGCCTGGATAATGTGAGAAATTAACTTTAGTTGTATTATGCCACTAAGTTTTTGGGACTCTGTTACCAAAGCAAAATATAGGCAATTCTGACTAAATTTGATTTCTTCAAATTCTAAAGATTCTTTGAAAATTAGTATGTAGGTCTTAGATTAATCAGCAATCTGAATTTTTATTTCAGACACTTGTTTCTTTTTCCTAAAAGTTCAATTCCATTCACTATTGTTTGTGGAATACATTTATATCAAAGATGATCTTTGAATAAATATTTAGAGAATGTTTGAATAATATTATTGTTGACACTCTGGAATATGGACAAATAAAGCTAAAGATTGGTGCTGAACACTTACAAAAATAATTTGTGCCAAGAGGGTTATGACATGTATTTTTGTCATTTAACTATCATAAAATTCCCAGTAGTGCCACATTGGCAGGAAATAAGACTTTTTAAAAAAAAATCTGTTTCTATATCAAACAAAACTTTGTTAAGATGTGCTTTAAAACCTTAGAAGTTAGCTTCAAAGGAAAAGCTTTTATTATTGAAAATAAAGATGGTAATCTATAGACAATTTTACATTGGCTGCAAAGAATGCTGTGACATTTCCGACATATGTTCAACTTCTAACTCCATAATGAGTTCATTTTGAGTCTATTTATATACAGTTCATTCAAAGGGCAAAATGAGAAGTTATACACAAATGGCAGGGGTCCAAAGCTGATGTCAGTTTAGCAATGATTTTATGTGTATTACAACCCCCTGCTGGGTGTCTGAAGCTCTTTCTAGAATGTTACATAAAAACTCAGCACTGAAACACAATGGGAAAACTAATTTAAAACTGAAGGAATACAATTATTCCCCAACAAGAATGAACTAGAAAATGCTTCAAACAGGTAGAAGGGCAGGGTTCATTGACCTCAATACACTGATCTATGGAAGAGCTAAATCTAACACAGCATAGAAAATAGTCTGGGATGAGCATCCTCCATAACCAGCTTGTTAAATGGCTTTGCTTCTGTGTCTTGAGGCAGAATGTTAAAGGTGATCCTCTGCTATCAAAAGTGTTCTTTATCTCAAAGGTCCCTTAAGGAAATGCCTGTGTACTCATTGGCATGGGTAATCTTGGAAGAATCAAGTTTTTCTAGAAGATTGAAACCAGTATGGTCTCATTCATCTTTCTAGAGTGCATGACCTTGAGCTCAGTGAGATATGTCATTGCCTGTGAGACACTCCCTAGGCAATGTGGACTTGAAGAACTCATGTGAATCTACTAAATCTCATATTCAAGTCTCAAAATTTAGCCCCAATTCAATTCATCCCATAAATATCTCCTAGATAGTTCCCGTTTCTCAATTTATTTTCATTGGGTGAGTAATGTTGAATAAAATGAGTTCTCTAACCTCGTGGAGATCACAATCAAATGGAGAATGCAGGCATTGCATAAACAATTAAATAGACAGCAATGATAATTTTGTTTCATGAATGTTTTTATGAAAGATAAATATAGTTAATGAAGTCCTATTTCCTCACCTCCTTAATTCATGTTGATGATGTTTTGGTAAGTTGAATGACCTCACAGGTTTCATTACATGTTTCAGGCAATTATCCAAGATTGCCTTAGGCCTTTCCCAAGTGCTCACATTTCCATTTACCTCTCCATTTAAGGTACTGCTACTCCAATAGAGGATCTGTAGTTCTGTGTATTTATTCTTCTTTTTCTTGTCAATATAAATTGTTTTGAAGTATTAATTGCTACTATTGAGGATGTGTTATTGGTTTTTCTGTTAAACAAGCTGTTAGTTTTGACAAGCGTTTCCTTTTCCAGAAGAAATGAATTCACCAATACTACCCTATACTCTTCTCCCATCTCTAATCATAACTACAATATTTGTTCCAGAGTTCTGAGGAAAAGAGCTATATGCCAAATATCTTTATATCCTTTGCAGCATTGAGCTGAATGCTTGTAGCAATTATATGACAAAAAGGAACTGATAGCTTTGGTTGAATGAGAGGGGATTGGACAATTTATTTTATAAGGAAAAATAGCTAAAGAAAAGAAAAAATAACAGGTGGGTAAAGGAAGGTATCTGACTTCATATCCTTGACAGTACCTCAGTAAAAAGTGGCATTTACACAAATGTTAAAATGTTTTTGAACACTTAAAAGGTGTCTAATAAGAACACAGTTTCTGCTAACTTGAGGGATTTCAATAGCTTATTGATGACATTTGAATCCACCTTGACTAGTACTGGAAGAGTTTAACAAACTATCATATTGATATGTACAAATTAGAAAATTACTATATAATTTAAACCCTCCCATGAGGAGATAAATGATAAATGACAAGGCAATGAGTAGATAAGTTAAACATATAGAACTTGAATATTGATTTTATATAAATGATATTTATTTATCTAAATGAAATAATATGTTCAATAAAAATCATCTCCTTATCCTGAGGCCACTTGGATTTCCTGCCAGCCCCTCTGGATTTCTGATGTACATCACTGCAGCCTGAACATTGTTAATTTTGCATCTTATTTAAATAATCCACAATTATATCTTGAATCATCTGGCCATGGAAGCTCATAGTTTCTAAAAGTGTTTCCAACAATATCTGTAATCACCATATGTTTTGCCCAACTCTGTTCACATTTCCATTTTACCCTCAAACATTTGCAGTCACTCTAGTCTCTGATATTTAGTCTCAATTTTTCTTATGTTTAGTGCATCCTGACTCACCAGTAATATTTCATATTTTGAATTTAGTGTGAGAGGCAAATATTAGCAACAACCTTAGACACACAAAAAAGTAATCTTTACCACTCAGCTGCTTACTGGCCAATCTAGCATTAGTTCCTTTGACAAAAAAAAAAAAAAAAAAAAAAAAAAAACTACAAATTTCATCCTAAACCTTCATTTCATCCTTATGGCTTCCTAAAGTGAATTTACCCTGATGCCTGGTAGTCTTTTGTTATTTTTGTCCTTTTTCATAAACTAAACATTTCCTTACTTAGTCTATTTAACCTGCTACCCTTTGGCTCTTTGACTGATGTTGTATCTGATCCTAGGTCTGTCCTTGTCTTGACCTTGGTATCTGTGAAATATCTAATTTATCTCCTGTGGTCCCTCCCTTGGATTTTCCAAGTTTGATGACCTGTTTGGCCTGTTCTCCATTGATTTTTATAATGCTGGCACTATTAGATAATTAGCATTGTTAAATAAGGATGTATCTTGGGACTTGCAATACTGAAGATTTATATTTGGATGTATTAAATTCTTTTTTTATTTTTCAAGAAACCAATTTGTTTTCTAACTATTTGAGTTTAAAGGTAAAAGTACTTCTCCTGGTTTACAGTCAAACTCCATTGGTGATGATTTATCATGATGAGAGGCTGAATGAAAACTAGAACATTACTTAGATTTTAAATTAAAATGGAGAAACAAATCTTTGTGGATTACCAAGTGAAATTTAGTCTCCTAAATGTTCTGCAGATAGCTTAAACTACACATATACAATGGGGTAATGTTTACAGAATTATTGATGTGCTTTTTTTTATTTTGCTATTCAGCATACAAAACCATTGCCTCGGTTTGCCTGAGAGGCAATAGTGTGCCTGGGGAAAATTAGGATTTGTTACAGGAGGAAAGCACAGAGAAAGCACCCGAACAATAAAAATAAGAAAGGAAAAAAGAAATAAACCCGAAGAAAGGTTTTGTGGGGTTGAGGTTAGTGATAGCAATTTGCTTTCATAATAAATAATAAAACATAAATCAAATTTCCTAGTAAATCATAATCATTAGTTATTCTAGAGGGAAGAATTTCATTATTTCTATATTTGCAAATGAACAACCTATCTTGGAGCAGTGATGTCAGAGCTCTCCTATGATTGATGGAATATAACCCTGTTCCTCATGAAGTCTTGTCCCAGGGCATTCTGGAAAGAAAGAAGAGGTACACAGAAAGGAGAACAAATAACTTGTTGTGTGTCCATATTTTCCCTTATCTGGGGAATAAATAACTTATTGTGTGTCCATATTTTCCCTTATCTTGGCCCAGACAAGAGGTATGTGGGATAGGGAGGCTGCCAGCAAAATCAGAGTTAGATTCCTGTTTCCCATTTATATCTTCAGGAGGAGGAGCTTACAGGGAAAACTGTCAACAATGGATGCACAGTCACTTCAAAGTGACACAGCCAGTGTAGCCTATTAAGGTGAAAACATAAGCCAAAACCAAACAGGTCCCAAGAACTGGCTTTTCTAAGACTTTTCTTGGTCACAAAATGGATCTTAACAGAAGAGGGGCAGCAACACTGAGGACTGCAGAGAGGACCATCCTAACTAGGGCCAAATAAGAGCATAAGTAGACCTTAGAGGTTTGTATAGCAAGATCTGAGGTGAAGATTGTGAGCTATGAATGCCACAAGCAGCAGTGTCTGTGCCAAGATCATAGCCTCTGAGATTTATTAGCCATAAGCATTCAGCATCAGAGGAGAGCAGAGCAGTCAGGACACAGGAGGACAAAAGGCATTATTGAATCACTGGAGGAGAAAGAGGCAGACAACATGAGCATCAGAGGATTTTATGTGTCTTCTCCCTTTACGTAAGGACAACAAGCCATATTCTTCGTCCAGGAGCAAGATGTCCACATCCGAGTAGACTTTTTTCAAGAGACATTGGATTCAAACAAATCTTTAAACTGGATTGTACATTTAATTGCTTTCCTTTTTCCTCACTTGTTAGGAGTGTATGGGACTTTAAAGAAAGGCAAAGTTGGAAAGGAAAATGCAGAAATCACTTTTTCTGCATGATAGAACTAAATTGTAGCTTAGGTGTTCGTGATTTTACCACAGATAGGTTTTTCTTCCCATCCCACCCATCACTGCCTCTATCACTGATGTCCTCTTAATCATTCAGGATCAACAAGCAGAATTATCTTTCATTCTGTTTCTCCTTTTCACTCAACATCTAACTTGTAAACTTTTGCAAGTCTTCCATTTTTGGTTTTCTTTGATTTTTCCCCTTCATTTCGACAACTTCTAATTGATATGCTCCTCCTTGAGCCTTTCTCTCCACCTTTTTCCATGCATGATTATTCTAGATTAATCTTTTAAAATATGGAGTCTGATTATATTAACCCACTTCTCAAAAATATTCAGTAGTTTATAACTAGCAATTAGATTATATGAAAACTTCTCAGTCTTACTTATGGAATCTTCCAAATTTTGATTGCAGCTTATTTTTAGTGTTTTATCCCTCCTTTATTAATATTCAGTGAAATAGCTAAAGTGGACTACTTTTTCAGTACATAGTTAGCTTTTGAGTCTCAGTATTTTTTCTAGGGCTATTTCTTTCTCCTGAGATGTCCTTCCTGCATAACCATTTGCTTGCCCTTTGTTCTTTATGGATAAATTGACTCTAATCCTCAAAATGCCCAATCCTCCAGAATGTGTATGGTGGGAGTTGGAAATATTAAATGAAATATATAATGTGATTATAGTGTAGAATTGACTGATGATGAGTGAGAAGCAACATCCAAGATAAATTAGTGGCAATCCTTTGGTGTTAAAGGGAGAAGTTTCACATGAAAAGTAGGTAAAAAAAAAAAATCTCAACAGAATGGGAAAATATTGAAAATAAATTCTAAAGATAACCTTTTGTGACTCTGGAGAGGAGACTCCACTGCTAGGGATTTGAGAATATACATGACAATATGATGCAGGTTAAATTAGCCATGACCCTGTAACGTGGGGAAGGAGGAGGATCAGCAGGATGTACTAGTGCCAGGAAGGTAGGCCATGGAGGTCATTGCAGTTCAAGCACTAGCAAGGCTGACTTAATTACTACAATAGTCCTCAACTTCTAATATTTTAAATAAATGACTTGTTCAGAAGACCAATCAATGCTGCTTTAATGTACACAAGATCGTTTTAAAATTTTATTCATTTCTTTCTATTTTTAAAATTTACATAAAAGTGCATATTTATGGAATGCCATGAGGTTTTATTTATTTATTTTTTTAATACTGGGGATTGAACTCAGGGGAACTCTACCACTGAGCCACCTCCCAAGCCCTATTTTGTATTTTATTTGGAGACAGGGTTTCACTGAGTTGCTTAGCATCTCACTTTTACTGAGGCTAGCTTTGAACTCATGGTCCTCCTGCCTCTGCCTCCTGAGCCACTGGGACTACAGGTGTGTAATCCACTGTGCTCTGCTTGTCATAAGTTTTGATACATGTATATATTGCTCAATGTTCAAATTGGGGTAAACACTCATTAAGTATTTATTATTTCTTTATGATGAAAACATTCAAAATCCTTTCTTCTTGCTTTTTTTTTTTTATTAATACAGAGTATAGTATTGTTATCTATAGCCACTATACTATACAATAGCACATCAGAACATCTTATTCCTAACTGTAACTTAATATCCATTGATCAATCTTTCCCCATCCCTCTGTCTCTGTTTGTTCCAGCCTCTGCTAATTATCATTCTATTCTCAACTTCTATAAAATGAATTGTTTTAGTTTCCAAATATGAGTGAGATCATGCAGTATTTGTCTTTCTATGCCTACCTTTTACCCTTTAATGAACATCAGTTCCATCCATGTTGTCACAAATAACAAGATTTCATTCTTTTTGTGACTAAATATCATAATATTATACATATATACTGCTCTTTTTTTGTTTGTTTATCCACTCATTAGTTGACAGGTAGTTAGGCTGCATCAATTTCTTGGCTACTGTGCATAATGGTACAATAAACATGGTAATGGAGATGTTTCTTCAACATACTTATTTCATTTCCATGGGACATGTACCCAGTGGTATTGCTGAATTACTTGGTAATTCTATTTTTAACATTTTTAGGTACCTTCATACATTTTCAATAATTACCATGCTAATTTATATTCCCATCAAGAGTGTATGAGGAGCCAGGAACGGTGGCTCACGCTTATAATCCCAGCACTTTGGGAGGCTGAGACAGGAGAATCGTGAGTTCGAAGCCAGCCTCAGCAACAGCAAGGCACTAAGCAACTCAGTGAGACCCTGCCTCTACATAAAACACAAAATAAGGGCCAGGGATGTGGCTCAGTGGTTGAGTACCCCTGAGTTTAATCTCTGCTACCAAAAAAAAAAAAAAAAAAAAAGAAAAGAGTGTATGAGGGTTGCCTGTTCTCCACATTCTCGCCAACACTTATCTTTTTTTCCCTGATGACAGAATTTTTATTTGCAAAATAAAAAGTGTTAACAAGCAATAAAGTAAATTTATTACTGTGTACCATGTAATAAATGAGAGAATGAGCAATTACAACAAAAGCATTCAAAAAAATCTTCTTTCTGAGCCTGACAGCAGGACTATGCAACCTGTTTTCCAGAAATATTCCATCATCAAACCTATCATTTACCCAATTTTCCACTGACCTTCATGTCAGGTGTTCTTTTTTCCCAATAATATCAATAGTTAATTTACATATAAATTAACTATATATTATAATTAAAAAGTTTAAATGTTCAACATGTGTAAAAAACAAGCAATAGCTATATGCTCTATACATATGTCACACTTTAATGCACCAATAAGTTAAAAGCAAAAGATGGGGAAAGTAAGCATGATAAATCTGAAGTAGAGTTATTAATATAAAATTAATTTCAAGAAAAAGTATTTTCAGAATTAAAGGGGAACATTTTATAGCCATAATGAGGTAACATTTTCAAGAAAGTATAACAATCCTAAATGTGTATGTACCTAATAGCAAAATTTTAAAATACATAAAGTAAAAATGAATAAAACTAGAAAGACAAATGTACAATCATATTTTGAAATTTTAAGCCCCTTACTTCACTGGAAGGAATAATGATATTGAAGTTCTAACGACATTATCAGCCACCTTGGCCTACTTGTTATTTATAGAGAACTATACACAAAAATGCTTGTAGAAAATTAATAATGATAGACTATATTCTGTCATAAAATAAGCTTAGAGAAATTTTAAAACTTTAAAATCATGCGAACTGTGTTTCCTGCATGATTCATTACATTAGAAATCAATTATCTTAAGATATATAGAACCCCACCCCCACATCTCAATTACTTCAAAATTAAATGGCACACTTACAAATATCTCACAGGTCAAAGAAGAAACCATAAGAAAAGTAAATAAAAAGTGTTTTGAATTACATGATAAGAAAATATTAAAATATCAGAATATCTGGGATGAAACAGTACTTAGATGAACACATAAATTACTTGTATAAGAAAGAAGCTAGATTAACACATTATTTTAAAATTAGGTAGTAGGAAGGAAAAAATAATAGTGGGAACAGAGATACATGAAGTAGAAAAGAAATGATACAGCTAAAAGTCGATAAAAATTTAACAAGTCTAATCAAGAAAAATGCAAGAACACAAAAATTAACATCAATGGAAAAGGAGCTATCAAAACAACCGTACAGATGCTAAAAATATATTGAGGTAATATTACAATCATATGCCAACATATGTGATAGCTTATATAACATGGTCTATTTTGGAGAAGGATCTGTGCGCTGCTGAGAAGAAAGTGTATTCAGTCATTGATGGATGAAATATTCTATATATGTTTGTTAAGTCTAAATTATCAATTGTATTTTTTTAATTCTATAGCTTCTTTAGTTTTTGTTTGCAGTATCTATCCAGTAGTGAGAGAAGCAGTTAAAGTCACCCAATATTATTGTGTTGTGATCTATTTTATTCTTGAAATTGAGAAGGGTTTGTTTGATGTACATAGATTCTCCATTTTGGGAGGCATAAATATTTATAATAATTATGTCTTGTTGATGTATAGTTCTCTTAAGTAGTATGAAATGTCCTTCTTTGTTCCTTCTAATTAATTTTGGCTTGAAGTCCACTTTATCTGATATGAGGATAGAAACTCCTGCTTGTTTATGATATCCATGTGAATGATATGTTTTTTCCCACCCTTTTACCTTCATCCTATGGATGTCTTTGCCTATAAGGTGAGTGTCTTGGAGACAGCATATTGTTGGGTCTTGTTTTTTAAATCTGATTTGCTAGTCTATGTCTTTGGTTAATGAGTTTAGGCCATTTACATTTAATGTTTTTATTGAGAGATGATTTTTATTCCCTGCCATTTTGATTTATTTCTGGTTTTTACTTTCAATTAGTTTCTCTTTTGACTGATTATTTGATAATAGACATTCTAACAGGAGTGAGGTATTATCTTATTGAGGTTTCTATTTGTATTTTCCTAATCATAAGTAATGAGATTTTTTCATCTATCTCTGTAGGCCACTGATCACACATTAAATGTTGTGTTTTGGGGGGTGAAGCTTATCAATATGTACATATGCTACCAAAAGAACACAGCTTATGTGACTCAGAGGACATATATTTTATTCAGCTGATACACAGCAGGAGAATCTGGAGTTTGGATAACTCCCTGATTTGAAACAAGATTGAAATTTTATAGGGAGAGGAGTGAAGAGAGGAAGATGTCCTTGTGGTTTGGCTCAGGTTGATAGCTTTTTTCTTTAACACTTGCAAAAGTTAAAGTTTTCCTTAATTTTCATGTCTCTTTCTTGGGATTGTTGGTGCAGTCTATTGGTGATACCATCAGAGGAGTACTTTCTGAGAACTGTTTTTATAAAACTTTCAACTGGTCCCTTGGTCAGGGTTCATAATGTGCGGAGGTAGAAAAAGAGCAAAGGACAGAGAGAAGCCAAGACTCCTCTACGACATCTGTTTCAGTTCTTTCACAGAACTATCAGGGCTTTCAAATTGTAGATGTGAAGGAATGTTTGCCACCTCTTGACTACAGCACACAAGCTCTGAAACAAATGAAATGAGATCATTCATAATGTAATAAGAGAAAATTCTTTCAATCAATAGAATTCTCTTATGAAAGATTAAAGCATTTCCTGAGGGGAGAAATACTTTGGTTAGTCTGTAGAGGTTGAGAGTAAGATCCTAATAACAGGCTCAAGAAGAATTACTCTTGCTGAATTGTTTTTTCCTATGATTCCTCATTCCTGAAAAGAGGAAGGCAGGAATGAAGATTACAGAATAAAAAGTACGTGAGATAGAAGAGAAACATCTATGCAGGCCAGGCTACATAGGGAGAGAAGAGTCAAATAATTCATGATGGCAGTATCCAGGGAGATATTTTCACATACGCAAACATTGACATTGATTTTTAGGTTGTTTGCTGAAGGCTAGGGGCTGAAAGTTCTTATTCCCAGGTCTTTTATGGGATCATCAGTGAAGTGGTCAGTTATTGTTTTAGGTTGTGCTGTGTGGGTCCACTCAATCAGTTGGAGTCCTGAGAGACGAAGAAAAGGGGTCCTTGGGGGACGAAGTGGGGTCTCTCAGGACGAGGTTCTGGGGTAACGGTCCGTAGAGTCACTCCACCCAGAGTCTGGGGTAGGTAAATAGTTCTGTGGGAGCGAGACACAGAACCACGGTTTATTCCAGAAAGTACAGAAGCTTATATACACTCCTGGACCAATCAAGACCCAAAGTTACAAACAAAGGGGTGCTCTCTGTCAAGTGCACAGTCCATTAGCATAGAATGGGGAAAGATGGAAGTGAGGGGTTGAAGGTATGGAGAGTACTCCTATAATCAGTAGTTGCGTTTATGTAACAGTGTATTCTTTTAGATTGATGCAAAGAAGTGTTGACTTCTAAACCAAAGTCAATGCAAATACAGCCCTGGCTGTTGTCAGAATCAGAGAATCAAAAAGTATATGGTGTTTGGATTAAAATATTTTAAATCTGCATCTTTTGGGCTGGTAAGAGAACACACAGAGCTGACAAACACTGAATTCATTTTTGTAGTTCAAGTGTGGGTGTCCTTTTCCATTTGCCAGCTTCTTTTTTGCTCTTAGGACACTGTAGACACATTTCTTACACACCTTTCTATTTCTCTTCCTGTCTTTGTCTCCCTGTGTCTTTAATTTTTATTTTTTACCTTGGTGCAAACCAGAGAAGACACAAAGACCATAAGTCTGAATCATTCACTCATTTGGTCAATCCGTCTAGAATGATCAGTGGTCAGGGGGCAGTCTGTTCACACCACCTCTGACCCCCTACATAGACCCTCTCACTCCACTCCCCCATAACCCTGCATATACCTTTAATATGGTACTTTTCTTAGTATTTTAAAATGACTTGTTTCAATTCTACCTTTTAACATTAGATTATGGGTTTATAAAATGTGATTTACATTTTTATTTGAAGTATATCATTCCCAGTGTTTGACACTGAGTGTGGTTCATTTCTATATTTCACCTAATTTGGCAGAATTAGAATGTGGTTATGCTGTTTCATTCCTTCCCATCCAACTCTGTCCTTTTCTTTGACTTGTTCATCATTTTGCTCCACCTCCATGGGCAATGCTCTTTCTTGTTTCCTTTACCTTTTTTCCTCTTACCTGTGAACTCCTTAAGAGCAAGACCAAACTTTCGCATTTACTTGGGCATTCTAGCACCTGGCCAGCTGCATTGCACAGGCAATCTATTTGTTGTTTAGTGAACATATAGTCATGAACAGGGCCCCAGTACCCAGAACGCAGCACATGATACACAATAAATACATTTGCAAAAACATATGGGACTGGAAGGGGTGAATAAATATTTTCTAGTCTTAGCCATTATCTAAACATCAGTTTGCTGCCTATAATTTATCAGACTGTCTAAGGAATTGATACAGGTTTTACTTACTTCACATCTGCCTTATATTATTTGCCTGGGTCTGTGTGTGAGGCTATGCCTGTGTCCTTGGCTTACCCTGTCCCACCCACAATCTAAGTTCTTTTATGAGAGGAACAATGTCTTATTTTTGTAACTCACCAGAATATGATGCATACACACCAATAATTTCTAAATTGAATTATAACTAGAAGTGCTCATTTTTAATAACAAGTGTTTCCTTAATTATTTAAAGTAGATTAGCTCTGTACTTTCAATCAGGGTGAAATATCCTTGACGATGGAAACAATATCTTGTCCTTATCTTGTCCTTAAGACTTTGAACCATTTTGAGAATATAATGGCACATTCAGAAATATTTTCCAAATCATTAACTTTGATTTCCCAGGTGTATAAATTATTTTTGAGTAGTGGTTTGAACACTGGAGATTTTGACTTATTTGGCATCTGGATGCATCTGACACATGATTTAAAGAGCCTTATAATTATAAAATATGATCATTTATTGAGACAGATGTACATATGGTGCACCTTTTGAAATTAAATAAAAAGTGCCTGAGTCTAACATCTGTGCAGAAGGCATTCATCACAGCAAGTCTCAGAAACTATTTGATACTTCTCTTGCTTCTGTAAGAAATAGTCTTTCACCATCTCTGTAAAAGCTTGCTATTTCCTTTCAGATAAATACCTTTATAAATTTCGTCTTATTTTGCAATCCTAAATGTCCTTATAGATATGGATTTATTAGATTAAATTATATATTGTGTTAGAATGTGGAATATGATGTTACAAGAATCTAAAATGCAAACTTAGAGCCCAAGGTTATATTCTTATAAATAAACAGCCAGAAGTGAGTAGCCTGGACTGGTTGGGGTGGTTTTGCTTTTCTAGGTCATTCAGGGACCAGGTTTCACTCATTCTATTGCTTCATCCTCCCTTGGAATGCTCTTGTCTGCTTTTTCAGAGCTGGCTATTTTGTCCATAAGCTAACTGAGACCACTCAGAAGAGGAAGTCAAGGCAAATGTCTTTGTTTTTAAGGAGATACCTACAAATTATTCACATAACTTTCTTTTACATGCTATTGGACAAACTCAGAAACAATGCCATGCTTAACAGCAAGGAAAAACCTGGGAAACATATTCCATAACATGAATAAACAGGTGGCTACTCAAAAGACTGGAGTCCTTATTATTAAAAGGAAAGAGTAAGAAACCAATATTGGTGAAGGGTTTAACTCTGCTTCTCTGGCCACCTTCCATGAGTATCTTCTTCCCCCATGTAAACATTTTCTTGCAATGAAAAAATGAGGTATTCAAAGATCCTCTAATTTATTCCATCCACATAAATATTGAGGCTAAATAAGTGTTATATTTTTCTCTTTGTCTAGTTTGAACTTGATTCCTTGCAACCTGATAATTCATTAACTAATGTATAAGTCTTTTATGTTTGTAACCTTTGATTAACAACAGAGGAACTGGAATATTATAACCATTGTGAGAAGTTCCTGTTGATAAAATAGGAAGAGTGGGAGCAGTCACTGCTCCATAAAAATGACAAAAATCTGATGTGCAATGATTTTCAGATCTATGTTCTTGCAGTGGCGTAAACTCCTCACCTGGACTATTGCCCAGATCTCTGAAGGGACTTGTGTAATTTCACTGAAGTCATGTAGCTCTTCCCTGTAGGGTGGAAAAAGGCTTTTCTCTTCATTGTCTTCTTCTGCCACAACCAATGTGCATTGATAGCATGCCTTCCATAACACTGCTTTATGGACAATCACAGGCTCTTGTTGATCAGATGTGTGGCTTCCTTGCAGTAGAACTCCCTCAAAAACGTAATAAACATACTACTGGTTTTCAGTGAAATTTATGGGAAAGATACCACACACAATGGTCATTTTTATTCATGTTTCTTAAGCCTGTGAAACATCTTCTTATTTATTGAATATGTGCTTGAACCCTCTCTCTCACCTTCAATTTAATGCTGGTTAGATTAAAATCATCTAAAAATACAGGCATTAAGCAAAACAATAATATGAACTTTTGCCCTAGACTGAAAAAATATTAGTGGGAGAACTGAAGAATTGTCTGAAGGACAAAATTTTGCTTTTTTGAGCCCAAAAGCAATTGACTCTTTTAATCCTGCAAGGCCACACAGTTTTCAATGAGTGTAGATGCAGTGTACAGGCAGAAAGTGTGTCCATAAAGAAGGCTCTGTTTCCTTCTATCTCTTCTTCTAAGCTGGTCTTTTCTTATAGGAGATCTTTTTTATTTTATTTTTTTAATCTTAAAAAAAGAAGTCATTCATAGATCCAAGTCTGTTGGTAGTATAATATGCTGTCTGATATTACATCATCACCTAGAGTATTGTTCCCTTCTGCATGAATTGTCATCCTTCAACAGAGGAAAGATGACATGCAAAGTAATTGTCTTTATGTTTAAGATTATGGATCAAAAGTTGCACTTACCACTTGTGAAATCATCCTATTTGACCAAACTTAATCCTATGTTGTGCTAGTCAGCTTTCCATTACTATGACAAAATACCTTTGATAAGAAGCTTAAAAGGAGGAAAGTTTTAGTTTCTCTCACAATGTCAGAGATTTGAGTCCATGATCATTTGTCTTTGCTTTTTTTTTGGTCTATGGTGACATAGTACATCATGGCAGGAACACATGATGGAGGAGATCTACTCATGTCATGTTGAGCAGAAGCAAAAATAGCAAGAGGAGGGTCCAGGTCTCAACATCTCATTAAAGGGCACAACCCTAATTACCTAACTTCCTTTCACTAGGCCCTACCTTCTAAAGGGTTCATCACCGCCCTAGAATACTATGGACCAGGCACCAAGCCTTCAACACAAAGGCCTTTCATGATGTATTTAAAACCCAAACTATAGCACATGGCCACACAAATGGGAAATCAAGTCTGTAGTTGTGTGTTTCAATCCGATGTAAGCTAAAATTGAGTTTTATTTTAGAAGGAAAGAAGGAAGGCAGGTAGGCAGGCAGGCAGGGAAAA
The DNA here is from genome assembly GCA_004024805.1 of Geosciurus inauris. NCBI lineage: Eukaryota > Metazoa > Chordata > Mammalia > Rodentia > Sciuridae > Geosciurus > Geosciurus inauris. The sequence goes on along the minus strand of PVHX01013067.1, from coordinate 35,813 downwards.
AAGAAGGAAAAAAAGAAACAGCAAAAGAGAGGAAGAAAATAAAGCAAGAGAATGGATTTTGGAGATTAACAAAACTTTATGAAAACAGCTTCATTGTGCTCAACTTCAAATAAATTTATTGCCTATTATTATGCCTATTTATTGCCTATTATAATTTTGACTAATTGTATGTCATAATTAAAGCATTAATAACAAATATCTCTTAAAGGTTATTAAAAGTAAGACAGGGAATTTTTCCATCATTTTGGAAAGTCAACAATAACATAATCAAGTAGGGAATTTTTATAATTTGGAGGAAATAGCTATATCACAGCAATATACAATTAATTTTATTAGTAATTTTTAAAATTATTCAATTTTAGAAGTAATACAATATTTGTTAACTGATCTTGACTTTTTTTTTTTCCTTTAGCAATTGATTTGGGTCACTGTACATTTTATACTATTCTTTAATGTATTCTCTACAGAATTCTCAATTGACTACAGAAATGATTAACAGTAGGATTTCCTGCTGTTCAACTCAGTCATTCATAACTTCACCAGATGGTTTTGCTTTGTGGGCCAAGGATTTTTTTTGTCATATTATTTCCCCTTTCCTGGATCAGTCAAGATCCAAACAATGGCACTTGCTCTGAATTCCACGACTAAAATGCAAGATATTGTGCAAATCCTTTGTTTTCTTCTTAAAAACTAATACTTAAAACTAATGAACAGAGTTTGCTATTGTGGGCAAGGTAATTTTAAAGAATAACTGTTTTCCTCAATTGCTTTCTTCACATAGTCCCTTGTTATACTCATTCTCTAATGATTGAAGTGTCATTAGTTTTTACCACCTTTTTAAATATTCTCTTTGGTTACTCTATTACTTTTATAGATTTACTTTATTTAACAATTTTATTTAATGCTTTGGTCAAAGTTCTGCTTGGTAAACTCATCAGCTATTACAAATTTAATTATTTCTTGCCAGTATAAATAGCACCAACTTTGAGATACAGCTAAGCTAAGAAAAACAGAGATAGATATAAATGCCTGAAAATTTCTTCCATGTTTTAATCCAGTTATGTAAATATACTTGACAAATAAACCATTTATGAAACTTAAAGTCTTTCATTGATCATGTAGCATTTTTATAAGTTGCAATGTTTCTCAGGAAAGATTATTTTTTATAACTTACTTCACAAATGTTTACTTCTAAATTGGCAAATCTTCCAAAGATCTTCCCTTGTATTAGCTTATAAAGTCATTAACCTAAAGTGATGTGCTGTACATTTATTGTAACTACTGACATCTAAACTGTAAGGTTCATTTGTATATCTAAGCAATTTTTTTTGGAATAGAAAGCAAGTTTGAAATCTGGTCAAATTGATTTTCCTTTATTTTCTTCAGTATATAGGAGATGGAATCACCAGAGAATCTGTGATTTAAATGATTTAGATATCTTGCCTACAGGCACACATTCAGCTAGGGGATTGTGAGAGGCAAGGAGATTCTGCAGGGATTTATAATCCCTGTTCATCCAATGTCTATCTAGTCTCCCTGCCTAATTTTTAATTTTATAATGTGAATCTCAATTGTCTACCCTGAGTATTGGTCAATGATCTGTAACATAAAAGGCTGATAAATATATAAAGTATGAGTTATTCTCAAGACACAGAAAACCTGTTTTCATTAATCATTAATTTCCAACAAAATTCCCTCTGAATGTGAATTTTGAAATTATTACCTTGATTTTATAATCCAAAAATTGATACAAATATAATTGCTTACAGAAAGCTACTTAAATTTTTTTTCAGTTTTTGTTTGTTGATTTTTAGTTACTCATTTTATGCCTCTGTATACCTTTTCAATAAAGAGAACTGTCCATACTTTGATACCAATATTCTAGAATGTATTTTTTTTGAAGCAAGGATCCTACGTATCTTATGTTATATTCACAGGATTCATATAAATGGTCCGGCACAAAATAGATAATAAATATTTATTATTAGATAAATGAATGCACAATAGTGTGTGCATGTATGTGTTTTATATATACACACATAAATATACATATTATGCACATATGTGAATGTGTATATTAAATTCTACTGGCCACCTATAATGTTTGGTAAGTCAGTCTGTTTTAAAGTTGATATAGGTGATATTTGAGCAGTCTTGAAATGTAGTGCAGAAGAAGCTACCTGAGAAAGTGTGCAGGGAAGGAGATACTAGGGCATTGTGAGCAAAAGCAAGCTAGTGGAACCTGAATCTCAGACTACTCCCAAGTTGTTGCTGCTGTAGCATGAGATGCAAGACTGCAAGTGGTAAGAGATAAGGAGGGACACATACTACCACTGCATAGGTAGCAGAGTGGGAGAAAAACATCATTCACTGACCAGTCACACAGCCAGTGAGCAAAGATTTGCCGAGGGATGGCTTTTCTATGTTGACCACTGTTCACAGAGCTTACAAACAAGGCAGACAGGATCCCTACTTATAATCCACTCTTCCAGTTCTGGTTTGCTTCAAAAACGTGTATTTTATGTTACCAAAATATACCAATCATTTCTATGATTTGAAGGTATTAAATTGTAGTGGTTTTTATGTTTTGTTGTTCTTTTGGGTTCCTATAACTATCCCTGCAAAGATTTTGGGCAAATTTAGTCATTTTATAAAAATTAAGTGTTAATTAATGGAAAGCACACTTTTCACTTATGCATTCTTTCCTGGATTCCAGAAATACAGCAGAAAGCCTGGGCAGTGCTGATCCTGACCACCAGGCATATTCTCCCTCTAGAGGATTCCTGGACCAAAGACAGGACAATGTTCCTGTTACAGGTTGAATTATGGCCCCTGCCCCCACCACCATTCATACATTGAAGTCCTATGTCGCAGAATGTATACCCCAGAATATGACAGCATTTAAAGATGAGGTCTTTAAAGAGGTAATCAAGTTTAAATAAATTCATTGGACATTGGTTCTAATCCAATGTTATGGGTGTCATTATAAGAAGGGAAGATTAGGATACAGACACAGGGAGAGGCGCAGAGAGACGACATTGTGAGACAAGGGAAAATGACTCATCTACAAAATAACTCTTCTATCTAGTAAAATAAGAGGTCTTACAATTGTGAAAAAATAAATTCCTATTATTTAAGCCAACTAGTCTGTGATACTTGTTTATGGTAGCCCAAATGAATTAATAGAGAACCAATGGACGTTTTTACTTGACATCTATGTATCCTGAATCCCAGTACTTTCAAAGGGCTTCATTCTAAGACGACTAGCAATTTTTAAAATCTACAATGGCTACAAAATGTCTTTCATGATGTGATGTCAATAGACAACCATTTTCCACAGAGCTCCAGTTACTGTGGTCTATTTTAAAGATCATTAATTTCAAAATGACAAAGTTTTATAACTTAAGTTCAGTTTCTCAAAATTACTACACTTTACACTTGTAGCTCAGTCATTCTTTGTTGCAGTATGCTGCACCATCCATTGTAAGATGCTTGGTAGCATTCCTGAACTTGACCCTCTCAAAGTCAGCTGCAACCCTGCAGTTGTAACAGTAAAATTGTTTCCAGAAATTGTCAAATTTCCCCTTATAGGCAAAATCACTCTTGGCTGTGATCTGCTGCTTTACTTTGAATATCTAGATTGTGCTTTTCATGTAATTTATTATTTGAGTTAGATTATTGGAAGAAGGTCACCTAAGTGTGCATCTGCATAAAAGAATCACTTTGCCTGTCCATATGCATACTAGTTTTTCTGGTACTAAGGATTCACTTTCTTTTTTTTTCTGACACTTCATTATTTGTTGAAAAATAGTCTAATCATAGTCTTCTCTCAGAGTCATAGTTCTAATTATTAGTCACATTGACCTTTTCTGTTGAATAAAAAGAAACAAACGTTACATCATAAACCATAAAAGCACTGGCATTAAATGCTAGCTGCAAAGAAGCACATTCATTATGTACTCCCAAATTAGAATGAAACATCTTTGCAAGGCCTGCATTTGAATGTATTTAAGATTCTCTTTGGAAGATTTCTTTATTTTTAATGGAGCAGACAGCAGGCTTTCATGACCACAAAGTTCTTTTTATGAAAAAATTAAATCAAACTTCATTTATTGCTTAATGAAAAGACTTCTGTGGAGCTGGCATGCAAATTCAAATCCTTTTTGACTTTTTAAATCTGTAAAAGTCAAATTACCCAAGCCATTTTTGTGGACTGTGGTTGACAAAGAAGACTATTTTCCGCAAAGGCTCATCAAGGCTGAGTTCTGTTAGAAAGCTTGTCAACTGAAGGAGCTGAAAGTCAGCCAGAGTCTCCGTAGTTAAATATTTGATGATTTTTTATGTATCATAACCAACTGCAGTGTTTCCTTAATGAAGAAGCTCAAGTGGAGGCTGTGATCCTTTGCTGGTTTTATAGCCAAATGGGGTCTGTGTAGTTACTTTAATAAATACTACCTTATTTTACAATCAATTTTTAGATATTGCTCTGGAATCATTCTAGGTATTATCTCTAAAAGAATATGAGCAATTCACACATTGACACTCTATCATTGCAATGTATTCTTCCTTATTTAATAATATATATTATTAATAGTGACAAATATATATCATCATATATTAATTCTATATACATATATGTAGAATTAAAGTACATGGATGTTCATTTAGATGTTTTCAGTATGGATATCTTAGATCTGGGTTCAGAATATTGCTGATTTTCAAAAATTAAATTTTTATTTCAGGAAAAAAGGCTGATTAAAAAATTCAGAAGGAAATTTGAATGACCATCAAAATACAACAAGATTAAGACTTTGAGTTAAAAACCTTGTAAGGTTTGTGAAGGTCTGTTAATAAACTAACTAGAACATTCCAGTGTTCACATAGCTTGAAAGACCTTAGGATATACAAAGGTTTGTAACAGAGTCATTCTTTACTGTAGATTAAATTAATCATGTTACTTGTTCCCAATATTTTTAAGAATAGGACATGCCTTTTAAAATACTGATAAGATATATAGTCTGATTCCATTTTTTAATGCATTCAGCAATGAATGTTTATTAGCTACATTAAGGTAAGGAGTTTTGCAGGCTGGGAATATAGTAGTAAGTTTTAAAATTTCCTGATCTCTTAGAGTTTACATGCTGCTGGGAGACAAAGTAAGCAAACAAAATTAAATGACCAAATGGTTGATGATAAGCACAGTGTAAAAAGTAAATCAAGATAAAAAACATGTGGAGGGCTTGGGTATGTATGGTGGTCAAGGAAGGCAGGAGTCTTATGTTAGCTTCCTAGTAGTACAGCTTAGAATTCTTGTCCAAACAACTTACTTCAGGGAGGACGTTGTGTTCAGGACAAGACAAGTGAGCCAAACAGGACAGACCTAGGTAAAGAGATCAGCAAGAATGAGGTCTGAGTTAGAGACTTGCAGGTAAACCACTGGTACCTCTGGGTCACAAGTTGCACTGAGTGTTGGGCCCACCTTGAGGTAGGGCCTGGCCCTTTGTGGCTTGTGTCAGTTGGTTCCTGGCTGAGGTGGCATGACATGGTCTGGGTGAAGACATCTCCATCTGGCTGAGATCAATTACGTGGAAAATGGAGGGTCAGGTGTGAATTCTATGGCCAACACTAGCAACAGTGGTTGATGGGTGCTCCAGGCTGGTAAAAGAATCTGAATAGGGCTCTAAATATAATCTACTCATGTAAATGAGAAGTTTCTGGGGACATGAAGGAGGAAATGAGCCAGATATCTTCAAGCATATTCCAGGGAGAACAGTAACTGAGGAGGCCAGCACTTATTTGTCTTGAGTGAAATAACCATTTCTAGTAGGACCAAAATCCTGTGAACAAGTGGTACATGGAAAGAGCTGGGGAATACAGGACTGAGAACAAAGCATGTGGAAATTTGTAGGTCATTAGGTGAGATAGGGCATCACCGGAGATTTCTGAATGGAGTATATTCTATGGATTTAGTTTTAAAATGCTTACTTTAGTTGCCACAGGGTGAATAGACTATAGAGAGCAAGGATATGAACTTCAGAATCAATATTTGGCCTTTTTTCATCCTTTTATTGAACAACCACATGCTATCAAGAAGCTATTGTGAATTTCTTAATTCTTTCACAAGGTTTTGCATGTGATAATTATAATTGATTGGTATAGACTTTGGAAGTACTTCGTGTAGACAGAGGTGAAATTTAAAATATTTAGTGAGCAGTACTGTGGAGGTTTCAATCAATCAGTATGGATGCTAAATTTTATCTCAACATGTAGATAAGATGCAAAATTTATTTAGTTTACATATATTTCTTGGTATGTGGGTCCTATAATGTAACCTCTTGCCTTCTTTTTTTTGGTACTGGGGATTGAACTCAGGGGTACTCGACCACTGAGCCACATCCCCAGGCCTCTTTTGTGTTTTATGTAGAGACAGGATCTCACTGAGTTGCTTAGCACCTCGCCGTTGCTGAGGCTGGCTTTGAACTTGAGATTCTTGTGTCCTAGCCTCCTAAAGCGTATAATAGAAGATGGAGCATGTTAAAAAATTCTAAATTTTATATATGTGTGTGTGTATATATATATGTATACATACACATATACATACATATATTTATGAGATCTTAAGTTATGGAAGATTTCATAAGCTAGCAGGTAAGTGTCTGCAGTCTTGAAGCTTTTTGGACTTGGGACTTTCCCTGTGAATCTGTATTACTTTGTATGTTACTCATTTATTCTGCCTACATTGTGGATTTCATTCTAAGAGTAGGTACCAATTCTGGTTTGTTTGGTTTTTTTTTTTTGGTATATTCAAAATCTATTGCAGTGCCTGCACTCCATGATAATAAATCTGGACACTTGATGATGGTTTCAACAAAGTAAAGCTTGGTTTGAAGGAAGACAAAGAGCTGCTCCATGGATCAAAAGAGGAAAAAATTTTCTTTCTCTAAAATATCAGTACCATGGCCAGGGGCTGGTTAGTTAAACCAAGTAGCCGAGTTAGAAATGTGTGAATTTCAAGTTAGATGTGTAGCCCCTTGTCACTGTACTTTTATATGAATGTGAAATAAAATTCCATCTTAGTCACTATACTTTTGTAGTGATAGCTTAGATTCTACTCTAACAAATATATTGGTATAATTTGAATCTTAGTATATATACACAGTGGAATATTACTCAGCTATAAAGAAGAATGAAATCATGGTATTTACTGGTAAGTGGATGGAACTAGAGAATATCATGCTAAGTGAAATAAGCCAATCCACAAAATCCAAAGGCTAAATGTTCTCTCTGATATGTGGGTGCTAACACTTAACAAGGGAGGATAGGTAGGGGATGTATAGAAGTTCATTGGATTAGACAAAGAGGAGTAAATGGAAAGTGGATGGGGAATAGGAAAGACAGTAGAATGAATAGGACATAATTTTCCCATGCTCATATATGAATACATGACCCGTGTAACTCCATATCATGTTCAACCACAAGAATGGGATCAAAATTGTAATGGGTTGCACCCCATGTACATATAATTTGTCAAAGTACATCCTACTGTTATGTATATATAAAAACAACAAACAAACAAACAAACAAAAAGTGTCCCTGAAAGCACAGGTAGATATTTGTTTCCTAGCTTGGCACTACTAGTGGAAGGTGATGGAAATTTTAAGAGTTGGAGTCTAGTGAGTGGTTTTTAGGTCATTGAGGAAATGCTCTTGAAGGGGATTGTGGGACTCTGGTTTCTTTCTCCCTCTTTCTCTCATTTTGCTCTTCAGTCATGAGGTGAGTGACTTTATTCTACCACATGTTCCTGCAAAGATATGCTGCCTTGTCACAGACCCAAAGCAATGGGGCCAATTGATCATGGGCTCAAACTTCTAAACTGTGAGTCAAAATAACCCTTATTTTTATAAGTTAATTATCTCTGATATTTTGTTATAGTAACAGAAAGCTAACACAGATATTGATCCTAATTTGAAGCTTTCTAAACCTATACCTTCAACTCTAGTATTTACTCTGTACCTGACATATACCTAATTGAACTATTCAACATTATTTCTTTAATATCTATTAGTCAGGACTACTGATCAACCCTGATCTTTGAATTTATTCTTTCTTTCTTGTCCCATTTAGTATATAATGCCTCCTTTCACTTAATTGTTGATGGAAGAACATCAACAATTTACATTTTTATCTCACTCACCCACTTTCATTTCATCATGAAATCAAATTGAATCAATCTTCAACATACACATCACACCTGAGCTTTCTTGCCAATTCTCCTTTTCAGTCTTAGTCCAAGTCACCCTAAGATTTTGCTGAGATCTTCATGTAATGGATCCATCCTTTACCCATGCTTGTACTAGAGTCTCTGCTCTACCAAATAGCTGGGTAATCTCTTATTCATTCATTTATAATATTTTTGTGGTGCTCTAGATGGAACTTGGGGCCTCACACTTGATAAGCAATTACTTTACCACTGAGATACATTCCTATCCATGAGATAATCTTTTAAAAGCAGAACTTACTTTGAATTTGTTCTACCCTAAATGTTCTTCGAAGGTTTCTACTATCATACATAGAACACAATGTGATGTCCTAACCATGGCTTTATAACTTGCCTTTTGGCACCCTCACTAATTCATCTTTAAGGGTTCTCCCCCTTGCCTCTTCCATTCTGATAAAAATGCACCCTTTCTTCTATATCTTAAGAAACTAATCCTTTCTCTAATTTAGAGTCTTTGGACCTGCTGCGTAGAATATTTTTCCTCCATATAATGCATTGCTCAAAATGCATTGTTCATACTTTCATTTTAATCAGATTTCTACTTTGCTAGCCGTTTCTTACAGGAAATTTTCTTGTCTACCATGTTTACATTAGCACAGCCCAGATAGAGATGTATGCACATGTGTGTACACTAAACACACACATAAACACACACACTACTCACTGCTTTGGTCCCCAACCATTTCCCTTGCTTGGTTTCTTCTTCATTGATGAGATTTTGTACTATGTATTCATTTGTTTAACATCATTTTCCTGCCATTACAGTGACAATTCCCTGCGAACAGGAATCTTGATTCTCTTCTAGAATTTTATTTTCAGAGCTTAAAATAGTGCCTAATAACCTTCAGGCTCTAAAATGCTTGCTACTGGCATTAACTCTTTACAGTTCTAACCTTTCATAGGTCCTTCAGTGCTCTAGCATGAGGAGCAATAGCATGATTTGCTATGAGGACTAGTTTCATACTTTGAGATCTTTACTTCTTTTTAACTACTGTATATGTGTGATTGTGTGTGTGTGTGTGTGAGAGAGAGAGAGCATGTTATGTATGACTGGGTATGTGTTGTAGGTTTCAAGCTGCTATTCCCCATAGATACATCTACAATCTACTTAGAAATATGTATCCTTACTGAACATTCTCTATAAAAAAAGCACATTTTCTCCAATCATCCAAACCTTAAATAACACAAACCACTGGTAAAAGAAGAGCCATTACACCACTATGAATTTTAATACAGAATTGCTGTGTCAATTGCTCCATTTCAGGCAGATGAAAGATAGACTAAGGGAAGCTGAAGTTACACACTTAGGGGGCAGAGCTTATGGGGAGCCATGGTAAGCATTTTGTGCTATAGGAATTGCTGTGGCTGGTTTTCCTAATGTTGTATCATTTACTTACAGTAAGTGAGGGTGAACAGGAATGAGGACAGACTGGAATGAGATGACAGCATATATTGATTCCAAACATCTTGAGTGTTTTAAACAGAACTTTAACATTAGTTCAGGCTCCTTATTATATCCAGAGGCACTTGACATTTTTTTCAGTGAAAAGCCTGGAAAAGAAAATATAAATTGCACCAGAATTCACAAAAATATACATGATGTCCTCATCTAACATTTTTTATTTCCATTTTTTTCTTCCTGCTAGAGGGATACCATGATTACTAATACTAGTAATACTTTTATTATATTTCTTGAGACTTGGTTGGGTTTAAGAATTATTTATAATAATCCCTATTTGAAATTTAAGTATTCTTTCTTTCAACGAGTTTAAAGAGGTAAAGGTATTGTTTTAAAATATATCATTTACTCTACAAGGGGTGTCAGAAATATTTCTCAACAAAGAATATTTGAAAAGAATTATACAATTGTGAAAACTAATGCTCTGCTTTTGGAAACTACATTAGACAATGGGCAAAAAGAAATTACAATCGTCAATTTTGTTGCTTGTGATGGGCCCTACTTTTATTTATTTTGCAACAGTTTTTATTAAGCTATAACCTACATATCATATAATTCACTTATTTAAAGTATATAATTTAATGATTTTTTATATATTCACAGGACTGTGCAACAATGGTCCTGATCAATTTTAGAACATTTTCATCCACCTTCAAAACACTTTACCTGTTAACTCTTCTTTTCCCACCTAACCCCAGTCCTTCTCTAACAACTGCTGTTTTTGTTGTTTTGCCTAATATGAAAACATTACATACATGAATCATACAATATGTGCTTTTTTTTTTTCATTTTGCCACATTGGTGATGGAACCCAAGGGTGCTCTACAATTGATTTACATCCCTAGACCTTTTAAAACTTTTATTATATTTTTTGTTTTGAAACAGGTTGCCATAGGCTGACCTCAAACCTCCCAAGTAGCTAGAATTATAGTTTTGGAAGACCATGCCTATAATATGAGAAGTATTTAGCAACTGGATTTTTTTCACTTAATATAGTACCTTCAATGCTCATTCAAACTGTGAATCAGTGCTTTGTTCTTTTTTATTGCCAAATAATATTCCATTGTGTGGATGTACCAAATATTATGTGTATATTCAATAGTTGATGGATATTTGGGCTATTCCAATTTTTTAGCTATTATTAAGTCTTCCATAAACATCTGTGCATTAAATATTTGTGTGAATATATTTTTTTCTTTCTCTTGTGTATGTACCAAAGAGTATAATTGCTAGGTCACATAGTGATTCTGTATGAATCTAATGATGTTGAGCATCTTCTCATGTGTTTTTTGACCTATTCAAAAACATTTTTATTTGTCTGCATTGCAATGTACTCCTCCTTGTTATTATTTTGATATTTTCTGTTCATTTGTAATCCTAGAAATCACATGTTCAGATTTGTTAAATTTGTTATATATGTATAAACAATAATGAGTGAGCACTCATGTGTAGAATTTATGGAATAGATTAGGTCAGATATACCATTTTTGTTTATTTCCTAGTTCTTAAGTATTTCCAGATAGATGTTTGGATAGTGAGAATACATGCTATTTTTTGAGTGGTATAACTTAATTATACCACTATAACATGTTTGTATAAACATGAAACAAGCATCCTTAGATTTTTACCTACTTGTATATGTACTTTTCTAATAGAAAAGCAGTAACTCTAAGAGGAAAAGAAAGAAATAGTTATTTTTATTAAGATATGCTATGCCTAAAAGTAGGGTAAATATAAAGATACTTCTACATTTAATTACTTGAAAGCAAAATTTAGTAATGACTTAAAATAATCATACTCAAAGACAAAACACCAGATAAGCAATAAGGCAGAATTGAAACAGCAATGGAAGTCATCTCTGAACTTAGTTTCCTCCAGTGGGAACAGTATCTTCTTCACAGGATTGATGAAAGTGAGAAATAAGGTATATGAAGTAGTTAGCACAATAACTTAACAAACAGGAACTATTTCTACAAAGATGCTAGGTTACTTTTTGAAGTAATCTATTCAGCAAATTATATTATTTATTGCATGGGAACATTGAACAGGACAGAGGTTATCTACTCCTCTCCTGTATTTTACTGTATTGCAACCTGACATAGGAAACAGGCAAGAAATAACTATAATAAATTAATATGTACATAAAAGGAAGAATATCAGAATTCTGGACTGCCCATCTTCTATAGCACCTAATAATATTGTTTGAAATATAGTTATCTTTAAAACAAAAACCAAACCAGGTCATGAGTTCTGCAAAGACAGAAACTATGTTTAGGATACACACATTACTTTACGCTTTTCTTCTGTGCCTCACAAGATGTCAGGCTAGGAAAAAAATTTAAAAAGCAGAAACTCTAAGAGGAAAATCATTTTAGAAAGGTAAATATGACTCAAAACATTAAAAGAATAGAATTATACTCATTTTAAGAGTTTCTGTATCAACTTAGTATTCTATGAATTATTTAAAGTTTATTTTGACAATTAAATTATAGACTGAATGAGAAAATGATTCAAATAAATAGAGGAAGGTAGGAGCTGCTGTTTTTCTATATGATATCTAATTACAGCCAATATCTGAGCCTGGAAGAGGTACATTTATTTTCAACTAGGGAGTCTTCTAAGAACTCTATGCTGTCATTTTCTAAAGAGAATATGTGCGCTAGTTCCAGTTGTTAGGGAAAAAAATGTGTTTTCCTAATATGCACATATCTGAAGCTTGAATTTTGCCTTTTAAGTAAGTGAATAGTTTAACAAAATTATAATCAAAGAATTAAGCTTCTTTACCATTTTTTTTTCCTTTAATTCAGATCTTTAAAAACTATTCCCTGGGATACAAGGGCAATGTTCATTTGTTAACTTTTTGTTAATTTAATTTGCATATTTATTTCTAATGAAAGTCAACTCCTATATCTTCCGTGGGTGCTACGGGACATATGGCCCAGGCTTGAGCATTCTATCTGACATCTATCTCACCCATGAACTGAAGAAGGGAAACGCACACCAGGAACATTTACTAGAGGGAGTGAAATTTTAGTAACTTCTCTCTCAGTGCAATTGACAATATTTGTGCCAAGGACCCTTCAGCAATGAGATTTGACTCACTGCTGCCCTGCATTGGCTGCCAAAGCTGAAGAAGAGTCTTGGTTGATTGGCACTGCTGCCATCCTGTGTCATTGGCCCCCAAACACAAAAGGAATTAAACACAATAGCTTTTATAATCTAACCTATCTGTAATATTTCCTTTATTGGCACTGTGAACATCTTTTGCATGGACAATATTAGGAGTGGACCTTATAAAGGCAATAAGAAATTTAAAAAAATACATTCTCTTTCTTAAAAGATGGAATGTGCTATTGACTGTCACAATCAGTGCTTTGAGGAAGCAGTTCTCATGAGGTCTCCACTCCCTAAGCACCTGACTCTGGTATGCATGACATGCTTGCAGTTAATTTAACTCCAAGATGACCTGATGGAATTGCACCTGAGCAAGGAAACTGAGCAAACTGGTCTTTGTTTGCAGACATAATTATGGGGACTCTGGGGGAATGTCTCTTGTTCTTGCCCTTTTCCCTCCTTGTTAAGGAAGAATAAACAGAGCACTACTATCATAGCAGAAACCAAGGGAATTAAAGCAGGTTCTGGAAGCTGACAGAGTGACATTTCTGAAAAAAAAAAAAATCCTATCCTATTCATTACTGTTAGACAGTAATGTTCATAAATTGATGTATCCCACCATAACCGAAACCAGATATTAGTTAATGACACACAGTTGGTTAGGGATTGGGGAAAAGTTGTCCCAGGTAAGTGTGAGAAAAAGAGAGAGATCAACAAAGGACATAATTTTCCCACCTGCTTTCACACTACTTTGACAATCTATGGTGAATCTACTGACACAAAATTTCAACTTCAGCGAGGTTGTTTGAACACCTTTGTATAATTTGTAGTTTGAATCTTTAGATTACAAAATGTTAGATCTTTGAAAGAAGATATGGAAAGAAAGTTTATAAAGGAAAGAATTAATTATCTTCTGGTTTCCCAATCATTACCTGAAGTCATGAGCTCTTTTCTTCTGAAGATCCTAATGAGTAAAGGAAGAGCTTGTTCCATATCAAAACCTGCTTCTACTGCTTTTGCTCCGTTTTCATTCTTCTGGCTCTTTGCTTGGTTTCACTCTCTTATTGCTGAGCTTTTTCTTGGTTTCCATGACGCCCTGCAGGCTGACCTGCTTGCTCTTGTCCCATTCTTCTTAAGCTTCTAGACTTCTAAAAAACCTACTTGCTTTTTGTATTTCGTTGTCTACCTAATTCTTTGATACTCCATTAGTTCAGAACAGGATACTGATTCATATTTTGACTTAACTGTTGGCCTTATGCATTTCTTGACATATCCTTTTCTTTGCCTTTGGTTATTGCCTGTCAAATAAATTCTGTGACTTTTTCGTTGGTTTGTTTGTTTTGGACTCATGTTTTTCTACTTTCGGCTTCCAAAAACAGTTTAAAGTACAAAACTGAAAATTAATTTTACACTTTGGTAGCTTTTCTACATAGGTTCTGGAAACTTCCCTATTGGGTATAATTCTTACATTTTTTTTGTGTGACATTATAAATATGAGGTGTCAGTAATGTATTTATATTTTTAGATGAGGAAGTATTAATATATTCTATATTGTAATTTATTTTATTATTTAAGCATGGAAAGGAAAAATACTTTGACTTCTTGAAAATATTTTAATGATTTTTCTATATATCTATGATGAACTCAGCCTAATTCTATCTTAAGATTAAAAACCATCTTGACACAAGGTCACAAAAGATTTATTTTTGTTTTACTTACTTGGACCATGTTTGGCTTTGATTAGGTAACTGCCCTCCTTAAAAGCTCAGTGGCACCTCCTAAATTCTGATGGTAGAATCTGAGTTTACTCCCTATCTAAAGATGTTAAGCCATGTAAATCATTGATTTGCTATCTGCTTCTGTATTGCCCTTGCAGGAACCTTGTCAGTTGTAAACTCTTAAGATACCTACCTTTATAATTCTTTGTGTTACAAAAACCTCCCTGCTCCTGGACAAGGCAGCTGCCCTCACTTTTTGAAGGGAACAGCCACTGTATAGCTAATCTGTGTAGACAATACAAGCTTGCTTAATTTGATTTAAAATTGGAGTTGTTGGTCCTTTCTTTGCATCCTGGGTTTAGCATCTGCATATTTTTGAAGATGTTCAAAAGTTAGATTAATTCCTAACAATTCTTTAAAAAGATAGAAAAGGAGTTCAAAAAAGAGAGTTTAAATATATTACAAAATTAATGGAACAGAGGAAAGAAAGAAATATAAGGAGAAAGTTGTGATTTTAAAAAGTTCCATGGAATATGAAGGGATATGAGGACATTTGTGGATGCTGTTTAGTTATGCAGCAATAGCAGCACACATTTGCTGTAGTAGGGTTGCACTGAGAATGCACAAGTTCTCTTGTTTTAAAGCTAGTTTATCAAAGTAGCGGAGTCTTTGATGATGTCAATGACAGCACAAAGAATGTCAATACCAGAGTAATGTACTTGGCCTTTCTGTAAAACATTAATCTATGACCATAACATTGCCACTTTGCAATCCTAAAAATGAAGCCCAAGGGCAATGAATTAAATAACATTACCGCAGGGAGTTGGGGTAATAACAAGTGGAATTTATTTTTAGATTCCTAATCCTAGGAATGGTACTCCTAATGTATCTGTTTGTGAGGTTATCCAAGGAGTCTGATGATGATGTGGCACAGAGGGCTTCGGGGTCAGGAGAGGAAGACAGTGAGAACTAATTAGATTCTCCAAGATATTCTTACACTCTGGTGTGATTTGGCATTTCTTAGTTAGAATTTATTATCAATAGCTTTTTGATGATAGGGAAGACACAGCAGAGAAATATTACTTAATCAAAGGCTAGCAGTAGATATATTCACTCCTAATTGATTGCCAAATGACAGTTTACCAACTAAGTGCTTGAAGGCTACAAGGAAAACACTTTCAGGAAAAAAGAAGATTTAGCTGAAGAAATAGCTAAGACAATTTTGTGGATGAAAGTGACCATCAGAATCCTGAAAACTCTGAGGATTTACTTTTGAACTCCTTTTCTATCTTTTTAAAGAATTATCAGGAATTAATCTTCTGGGTTTACTTCAGAATTCCTGTCTAGACAAATCTTTGTAATGACTAATGCTGCAGACTTGACCATCTTGAAGGCCAGTTGTAGTTATCTTTATTGATTTTTTCTATCATTTTTGTTTATTAGTTACTTGGACAGTGTTTCAAAACTGCAAATAAATGTCATTTTATATCTTTAATTGATTGTTCTACAAAAAGCCTTTTTTTCTTCAAGAGAAATATTTCCATTCTACATATTTCTGGAAAATTCATACTTTGGAAAGTCAAACCTTGAAATTTGAGCCAAAGTATATTGTAATTCTAGACCTAGAATAAAAGAGTTTCTTATTGTACATTCAATAGACTGATTTCATTAATTTATTAATGAACACAAATACTATGGGGTTTTGATACTGAAGAAAAAAAAGTGTTGTTTTTTTTTTAAATTTTGAGATCATACAAAGTATTTTCAATTAACTCAGAAGGAACACGCTATACTAAATTCACCCTGAGAATCATTTTATGTTGTTTCTGGGGATTGAACCCAGGGGTGCTCTATTACTGAGCTACATCCACAACCCTTTTTATTTTTTATTTTGAGACATGTACTCACTAAGTTGCCTAGGCTGTTCTCAAACCTGCAATCCTCCTGCGTTAGCCTTCAGAGTTGCTGGGATTACAGGTGTACATTTCTGCACCCAGCTCAGTTAATCATTTTTCTGTGTATATGTGTGTAGATGTTAAGAACATTTAATATATACTCTTAGCAAATTTCAAGGATATAGAGAGTACTATTAATTGCCATCATCATATTTTACACCACATCTTCAGAACTTATTTACCTACCTAATTGAACCTTTGTACTCTTTGAACAATAGTTCCTATTTCCCCATTCCCCAGGCCCTAGTTATGGGCATTTTACTTTCTGCTTCTGTGAGAAATAAATTTTAGATTTACATATAATTGGGATCATATAGTGTTTTCTTTTCTGTGCCTGGCTTATTTCACAATATAAGGTCCCCCAGATTCATTCATCTTTTCAAAAATAACAGGATTTCTTTATGTTTTTAAAGGTTGAATAATATTGCTTTTTATATATGTGAATGTGCAAATTATTGATGTCAACAAGTATCAATATTTGTTACCCTCTGTCTTGCTGATAATATCCATTTTAGAAAGAATGAGGTGATATATTTTTTCTTGGC
Source organism: Geosciurus inauris (assembly GCA_004024805.1). Taxonomy (NCBI): domain Eukaryota; kingdom Metazoa; phylum Chordata; class Mammalia; order Rodentia; family Sciuridae; genus Geosciurus; species Geosciurus inauris. Next base: position 18,744 of record PVHX01013067.1, on the reverse strand, counting down.
ATTTCTCTGTTCTGTTAAAGAAGAAAAGCAAATAGCATCTCAATAAATGCAGAGAAAGCATTTGATGAAGTTCAACATTCTGGATAAACATTAGCAAACTCAGAATTCGAAAATGGAAACTTTTTTATTCTGACAAATAATACCAATCTAGACCAACAACAAACAGCACACTTATTGGTGAAGTTTAGAAGTTTCCCTAGAGTCAGGACGATGATGAGGTTGTGCAGCTCGCTAAAACCTAGGCAACCCTAGCTGAAGTCATGAAAAGATGTAAGAGATGTAAACAGTCAAAAGAAAGTAATAATATTCTTATTTGCTGACATGATTATGTATATAGGAGCTGTAAGAGCATCTAGAGATGAATCATCAAAAGGGCTCCTAGGCACCAGTAAAAGATCAATCAGAAAATGTAAACAGAAGTAAAAATCCTACTCTCTACAGGAATAAACACAAGTTGCTTAGTATATTTAATCTGAAAGATGCAAAACCACTCTGGAGCAAATTGCAAAATAGGATTGTTATGGTTTAGATGTGAGGAGTCTCCTAAAAGCTCATATGTGAGACATTGCAAGATTTGAAGGAGAAATTATTGGTTTGTAGTCTTAACCTAATTAGTGAACTAATCCTTGATGGGATTAACTGAATGGTGGATGGAAGCAGGTGGGGTGAAGCTGAAAGAGGTGGTTAATTGGGGGCGGGCTATGAGGTATATATTTTGTATCTGGTCAGTGGAGTGTCTCTCTGCTTCCTAATCATCATATGAGCTGTTTTTCTCAGCCACACTCCTCTGTCATGGTGTTCTGCCTCACCTTCAGCCCAAAGGAATGGGACCTCTGAAACTGTGGACTAAGGACTGAAACTATGGACTAAGACCTCTGAAACTGTGAGCCCTCAAATAAGCTTCCCCCTCTACAATTGTGCTAGTTGGGTCTTTTGGTTACAGCAGTGCAAAGGCTGACTAAAACGACAATATAAAATTCTTAAAAAAAATCTCAGTGCATTTGTGCATGTGATATGTGTATGTATATGTATTATGTTCATTAATTAAACTACAACTGATATGATACTCCCTAAAATTACCTATAACCTCAATGAAATCCTAATAAAATTTTTAAAAGCTGACAATTTCAATGGAAGAACAAAAGACCAAGAAGAGTCAAAATTGAGGAATTTACTCTACTAGAGATCCATAATTAGTTTAAAGTTACAGTAACTAAGATAATATACTATTAATATAAGTGAAGATGAATATACTACTGGACCAGTATAAAATTTTTTGAATATATGGAAACCAATCACAAAGTGATCTGTGGAAGACTGGCTCATTCATATATTATGCTGGAACAATTTATGCAGATGGAAGAAAAAATTACCCAGAAAAATTGACAATGAATAGTTAACTGTGAAAAACAATGTGATTGACTTTTTAAACATGACACAAAAGAATATGTTCTAAAAGCAATAAGACTAAATTTTAACTACATTAAAATTAAAAACTGCCCCAAATCACAAGTGAAAAGAAACCACAGACTGATTTCAATGTCTTTACCTGACAAATTCTTAATATTCATAAACTCTTCATAAAATTTTTAACAAATGGAGTAGAAAAAGACAACTAAGTAGAAGAATAAGCCAATCACTGTGAACATGGAATTTCCTTAAAAGGAATTACAAATTGTTAACACTTGTTTTGGCAAACTCAATGATGCTTCCAAAAATGTCCTTGCCCCAGTCTCTGAATCTTGTTACCTTACATTTTAAAAGCAACTTTGTACATATGAATACACTAAGAATCTGGATACAGGAAAATTATCTGGGAATATTCTGATGCAATCATAAGTCTTGTTGGAGGGGTGGGCAGAGATGTGGTGGTGGAAGCAAGAGAGGGCAAATGTGTAAGGGGCAGCTTGCAAGTCCTGGAATGCAGGCAGACTTTAGAGGCTGAAAGGACTAGAAACTATCCCCTGAAACCTGTAGAAGCCGTGCAGGCTAGCCGCCCCATTTTTTGTTACTGACTCCCAGAAGTGTGAGACAACAATTTTGTGCTTTTCTGAGACACTAAGCTTGTGGTAATTTGTTAAAATAGAAATAATAAAAATGTAATAATTCTCCCTCTCAATGTAGGGGAAACTCAAATTTTAAAAAATAATCAAATCTCATTTTACCTCTATTAGTTGAGCAAATAATTACAAATCTGACAATAGGAAGTATAGTTGAGGATGTATGGAAATGAAAATTATTGTACATTATGAAGGGTGTAAGAAGAATCTAAGATGGTGTAGGACATTTTGGAGAGAAAACACCATGATATTATTCTATTAAATATATGCCATAAAGAAACTCATACATGTTCAGAAGGAGGTATGATAAGAATGTTCATACTGGACTTGTTGTAAGAAAAACTGAAAAATAATCAGAATGTTTATTAATAGAAAAAAGATAAAAGACAATGTAATATAAAATGTGAAACTACAGTTTCTTAAACAAATGAACTATAGATTCACTTTATTAACACAGAGAAAACAAGTCATAAAAGTTTCACTATTCTGTTATTTATATTATTATATTTATTCCTTTAAAATACAATATATTGCCTATGGCATCCTGAACACTTTGTAAAATAAAATACTTATGAAAACATTAATGCAAGAAATATGGTAGTGACTACTTCTGAGAAAGTAGAGGAATGTGTTGTTGACTAACACACAGAATGTTCATCACTGGGTTCTTTTTTATTTTAAAAATATGCTGAAGGTTCAATTAAAATTTATGAAAATGGTTATTGAATAAATATACATTGGTTTTGTTAATCTCTACATTTTTGTGCATATTTGAACTGTGTCTTAAATTTAAAACGAAGCAAAATTAAACTCACCCTCTCTTTTAACACCCAAATCTTCAGAAAAATTCTTTAAAAAAGATGTTCCTCCATCAGTAGTCCTAGAACATGGAGCATAAATATGATAAAGAAGGGGATTATTGTAACTTTAAAATAGCTTCATACCCTTGTCAAAAGTCACATTTTGACATAGTATGAAACTAAGTTAAAAGCTTTGTATAAATGGTATAAGATATAGGAGTTGATTTTCAAATAATGCATGATATGGTAGAAAAATGCCCCAGACTAGTTATTGGAGGCCAGCATTGTGGCTCTGACTTCACTAGAACAGATTATTTGCCACTAGGTAAATTTCCAAACAATTTTTTCTAATGCTAAGATTTAGTGACCTGAAGCTCCTTTCTAAGATGCAAGGGAGATCAGAGGAAGCATATGATGTACCTGTCAAAAGAAATAAAATAACTATTTTTAGAAAAATCTAGTTTGAAGCTATTCCACTAGATTTGTTTAGAAATTTATTCCCACTTCCCTCTAGTCATACAGCACTTAGGGTTTACTTTTTGAGATACCTGGAAATATTCTTGGAGCCTTTCCAATATTGGGATTCAGGCAAAAATGATAAAATGGGAATTTTTTTTCTTTGGCAGTGAATATTTTGTTAGCAGATTAAAAATTTAAACTGAAATACCTTGCATTACTGAAAGAGTAACTGTGAGACTTCAGGTTCAATTTAAGTATTTTTCCTTATAATGGAGCTCTGTCAATTTAGAAAATGACAAGAGCTATTTAAAATGCCATTCCATAATTTTCTTTAATTAAAGAAGCTATATACCATCAATCTGCTCTCATTAATGAATTTTTAACCACTATGATCTGAGCAGTATGATATACAGTTTAATTTTTTTTCAGAAAGTGTGCAGACTCCTCAGAGGTTTGAAGATAGGGCTTAAAATTCAGTGCTTTAGAAGTGGTAGCTCATATAGAAGCTAAGGAAAAATAACTAAGAGAAAACAAGACAGGAGGAGGCAGAGAGGGGTAAAGAGAGAGAGGGAGAAGGGGAAAGCTGGGGTCAAAATGGTAGTGGGGATGTTAGGAATTTGTGTTGATGACACGATGGCCAGAAGCATTCACTACTTCCAATTTAGTCCTTGTTAGGTGCTGGGGACATCTTTCTTTGCTTGGAGCCATAAAAATCCATTCTGTGTTTGGGAGGTGATGGTATTTGCTATCCTTACATCAATTTAATCTCTTATGAGTTTCATATCATTTCTTTCCAATTGTGACAGTGTTTACATTATTGATTTGGCAGATTCAAATGACAAATGGCAAGAGAGGCAGAGCAAGGTGAAAGTGATTGAAGTAGTTCAAAGAACTAAGCTATACGAATTTCTAACAAAGGGTCCCGTTTTACAGATGCAAGAATCAGAAAGTCATTTAGGTGGCTGTAGGTGAGGAGTGGAGTACAGGGTATTGTATATTGCAATGATACAACTGCCCATTCCACAATCTTCCAATAACAAAAAGCAAACCTAGTCTCACTTCAACAGCATTAGAATCAACTAGAAAACTGAAAATCTAGAACAAAGGATACTTTCTTCATAACACAAGAATTACATGTATTCTTTCATTTTTATCCCTTTTTTGTATGATATTTTTCCCTCTTGTTCTTGGCTACCTTTTTCTCTTTCACTCATGAATCAGTAAGTTTGACATGATGTACTTCAGACTTGAAATTGATGAACCTCCTGAACATCTCTTTTGAAATCCTCAAAAGGGATACTGTGAACATTCTGCTTTCTCTTTCTTGAGCCAGGTTGAACCAGACACCACCATACCCACCACGACCATCATCACTACAATATTGAATACCAGTTACATGCCACACAGTAGTATCCTGTTTTACATGCATTAGCTCAGTGTATATGATTTACTTTTTTTCTTAGTGTTTATGATTCTTTGAGGTAGACATTATCTTACTGTTTCTATTTTGTGGACATGAAAACTAGAGCATAATTCAGTAATCTGTTGAAGTTCACAACTACTCTGCAGAATCTATATTTGAATGCCAGAGATGAACTTTGGAGACAACAGGATTCTTCCCCATGTTGTGCTATATGTAGGTCAGTGGGTAATACAATATGTTGGTCATTCAGCAAGGGGCAGGGCTGTGCTATGTAGTTCTCTCTTTACTCAATGTGGGTAGTGGAAAGCGATTTCCTTAAATTTGGGTATAGCTGAGATAAGGAATGGCTACACTAACATTTCTTAATTTAAAGAGAAATGTTTTAAAGAGGTCAAATTTCTAAGGCAGGAATGGCTGGATACCCAGAGATCTCGTAGCACTCTTACCTTGATACAGGCAATCTGGGCTTAGGTTCTTTTAGTGTTTTCATTTTAACTAGACTGAAGTGCAGAAACCAGAACACCAACTTACAGGTTTATGATGGGTCATGGAAAGTCAAGTTATAATCAGATAGCTGTAGAGATCAACAACCTATCAGAATTGATCTGTTTCTCCATGAAAAAATATCCACCATATTAACTGAACATGGAATTATCAGGATGTTTCCTGTAGAATTGATTCTGGATCATGTTTGTCTCTACTTTTCGTAGATACTTCTTTGTCAGGTTCTAATCGTGACTGATTTTTCCTTCAAATTGCTTCCACTCTGCCTGTATGGATATTTAATGACATAAGTTATCTTACAATTGTATTTTGCTCAAGTCTAAGATTCATTTTGTCTCTTCAAGGAGACTTTGCTTCCTTTTCATATCATGCATTATGTGTTGATCTTATATTTTAACTTGAAGAGGACAATTCACTTGAACAATATATACATTATTGACTGAGGTTCTCTCATTTATCCTCAAGTAGTACTTGAGGTGAATCTGTTGAGAATATAATGGATAAAGATGTAAATTTTAGAGCCAGATGTATACAAGTTTGAATTTGTTATTGCTAATTATGGATATCTAATCTTGTGTAAATTCTCAAAATAACTCTGCCCCAGTTATCAGAATTACAAATAGGAAAAATAATAGTACATATTATCTTAGGGAATTGTTAAAGGAATTTAAATAAATTTTCAGAGTATCTGAGACTTAATAGGAATATAAGCATTTGATTTGTGATAGATACTGTTACTATTGTAATTTTATTTAATAGGAACATTTTTTTAAACAAACTACTTACACTTGCAATCTATTCAGTGTTGTACTACAGGCACAACATCTGAGGAAGGTACAGTATCTGAAAGTCTGCTCTTATGATGGATGAGATGGAAGCCTTGAGAAGGCAAAGCTAATTTTAATAATAGAGGAAAAAAACTATATGCCTTTGCTGATCTCTCCCTCAATAAATGTGAGAGTCTTAAAGGGCCATGTATCAGTTATCTATTGCTGTATAACAAACCACTTCTAAACTTAGCAGTGAAAAATGGCAGAAATTTATTTCTTGTGATTATGTGATCTGGCAGAGCTTACCTGGGTGGCTCCATGTGATGCAGATCTGAGTTGCAGCTGGAGTTTAGCTAAACCTACAGCATCAAGAGAACATCTATAGGATCTCTTGCTATGTGACCTCTCATCCTTAGTAGTGAGCCTGAGTTCTTTACATCATAGCCTCTGGCCTCCAAGAGAGTAAGGCCCACTGTGCAAGCATCTGCTTACATTAAGCTTGCTACTAACACTTTGGCCAAAGCAAGTCACCTGAGCTCAGATTTTATGTGGGAGGAAACTATACAAGACATGAAGACTACAAGGCCTGGTTCACTAGAAGCCACCAACAGGCAATGCTTTTTTAAATCAATTTGCTCTCAGGGACTGCACTCAGCTGCATATGCACATGTCAGACTTTTCTAGGGAGGCTTAGTTCTGGTCAGCTTTAAGAACTTTCTAGGGCTTAGAGCAATGGAGATATCTTTGAAGAAATGAAATCTGAACAATGAAGATTTCCACTGTAGCTGGAAAACAAATCATTGAAATGAGATATTAAGTAGTTTCTTTGAACATTGAAGTAAATGAAGACTTTGGTCCCTTTCAAATCTTAGAGTTTATGACTCAGTATTTATTGAACACTTCTAATATTACACACACTCTGTTCTGTAGATGACACAAACACATGTTTAGATCTAGACAAGCTTGTACTAAAATATTACTCTACCATTTACTTGTTATGTTTAGAAACCAACTCACTTGACCTCCTAGCTTCAGCTTCTTCATCTGGAAAGTGGAAATGACAGTATTGTTATTTCAGTGTTGCTGTGTCAAATAGCAATATATTCTCAATGATCATTTAGAATAATACGTTACAGTCATATGTAATTATTCTCAATAATTGTAAAAAATAGGCTCAGGGGCATTCAGTATAATCAGGGACATTATAAAAAGAAAAACAGCTTCAATAAATGCTTAGCATTTGGACTTAAAATATCCTCCAAATTAACTTACAATGTTGTAGGATTCAGATGGAGGTAATGGAGGAGGAATTATCAAGAAATACCTTATGGAACAATATTCAAATTATCTAATTTTATGAGAATGCAATGACTCTTATGTTGGTAATATCCAAATACCCCTTTAGGATTTTCTCCTCTTTAAATTTCTTAGTGCAATTTTTCAAAAGGTAAAAATAACAATTCTTTCAATTTCAAAATATTGACTGAGAGATCAGCATTTATCTCTTGTTATCTGTCCAAAGCATATTATTGGATAATGGTCTACACAGTATATGCTCCTGCCAAGAAAAAAAAAAAGATATAAATGGGTGTGCACAACCAAAACCCAACTAGAGGCCTTTTGCAACCTTTTTTTTTCTCAATTATTTCTATTTATTTAGTAGTCCTTGAAAGATGGACTTTAAAAGTAATTTTTTATTATTCCTTCAATATCCCAACTACATTATTAGAGATACTGCTGGATAAAGGATACTGGTTTGTCAACTGGGTCCATGCAGCAGTCACCTGGACAATGCATGATAAGATTCATGAAAAGGCTCTTGCTTCAGAATACTGGTACCACAGAGAAAAATATTGGGGAAGTGCTAAGTACTGTTGAGTTCAAGCAGTTTAAAAGCTTTTCATTTTTGATGTCTATTTCCTTCTTTAGCATTTCCAGGGATCATTGTGAAGGTGGATTGAAACGTGTTTTGGAATAAAACTGTCTTTTGCATGACTTTTCTTTCTATGGAAAACTTTGATTTATTTAACCTTTGTTTTCAGGAATACATGTCTTTGTTTCACATTTCCTAGGTGATAGAATTTTCTCTTTCATGAATCTGTACCTTCGGGTTGCATTAGTCACACTGCATTATGTTGCACTAAATCAGGTAACACAATGTGACTATTAATGTTGTGATGTGTAAGAACATGTCTCACTCGGGACTGGGGAAAATGTGATTTTCTGAAAACAGCTGTCTCTGCATTTATTCAATAAAACTTTTCACCTTGGAAACTGTGTTGTTTGCCATCTAAGCATTTTCATTGGCAATTGCGAGATATATTTTAAAGCTTTTTTTTTTCCCTCTCATGACATTAAATATTCATGATGCCACTAAAGCCTTCAATAATGAAATGAATTATGAAGGCAGTTACAGTGAATTCCTACTGCCTCCATATTTAAATAAGTCAAGATATAGTCAGAATGTTCTGGAACAGACCTTTCCATACAATTGATCAGAATGAATCAATGAACTTTAGTATTGATCTTCCAGTTGGCTGTGGACACCACACGTTCCCTTCTTTCATGCGATGCATGGCAAGCAGGGGAGCAAGCTTCACAGACATATTATCTCTCTGCCTTTATAAGACTTCTTTTAGAGAATGTCCTCCACCAGTAAATTCATGGCTGTTGCTCTAAGATCACAAGACATGAGGAAAATAAAAAATAATTCTCCTATAAAACAATGTTGTACATAGAAACAAACCCTTGACTTCTGTTAGAAGTAAATCTATGTATCCTAGGAAAGGGATTGATTCTTGAGTTTTGTTAAGAAAGAATCAGTATTATCTTTTGTCACTGGCCTACAGATGTACTTTTGAAATTTTATTATTCCCACTTCCATGAATTCTCTTTCCTACTTGTAAGAGTGAAAAACACTTCTAAAATTGCTTGGACAGTATTTACTTCCTCAGCAGATTTTATAACCTTGAATTTTACAAGTAAGATTTTTCAGGTTTTTAAATGAACTGCAAACATTAAAATAAGAACCAATAGCAATGCAAACCAGATTTCTAAATGAATATCTTCCCTTCCCTTTTTTTCCCATTTGTTTTTTCTTCTGGTGCTTCTCTGGCATCTTCCTGACATCTAACAGCATTGCTTTATTTTTATCAAAATAAAATATGCATGTTGTAAAAAACGAATCAGATACTTCAAAGGACTTATAGTGGAAAACATCAGCCCACAGTCTCATTCCTTCCAATCACTAGTTATATTAACCTGAAACACTGTTATTAGTCTCTTTGAGTTATTTACTCCTGGTGTTTTCCCCGGTTTCTGTTAATATTATTTTATATCATAATAATATAAATTATTTGTATTATAAAAATGTAAATAATACTATTTCTATTTTTAAATTTTTATGCATTTGCTTTTTATTATAATACAAGACAACTTTGTCCATTTAGGATCCTAATATCACTGTAGCATTATATAAATGTTTTCCTGCATGTTAACTTGGCAGCAAAAGATACTATACTGATGCCTTTTTCTCTTCTTCCCTCAGCTCTAGGGACAGTTATCACTGATCCTTGACTTATATGATGAGAATATTAATGCATTTATCATTTTCTTAACCATTCTCATCATCTTCTATCCTAAAATTCTGAATTTTATATTCTATTATGGTTGGCAAGTACATTATCTTTTATAACCACAATTTTATGGTGATTTCATTTAATTCATTTATTTACTCATTTGACATACATAGATTTCTGACTATTATGATTAAGTGTTTCTTCATAAGGTAGGGAGGGATATGTCAGTAAAGAAAAAACTCAAAGTTCTTAACTTCAGGAATTTTTATTACTTTTCTGGGGAAAGAAACCATAAACAACAAATAAACCAATTAATATGCATCATATTAGATGGTGATAAGTGCCGTGGAAGGGACAAAACAATAGCAAGGAATAATGAGGTTGGTAAATACATGTATTTATATATTTATGTATAAATAATAAATTAGATTAGTAAATACATGTATGTGTGTACATATATACATATATAAATATATATTTGATATATATATAAAAGTTTTTATATATGTGTGTGTGTGTGTGTGTGTGTGTGTGTGTATAAAAGCATCTATCAGTTAAAAATACAAAGATGTGCTCCAAAGAAAGAGAACCATCTCCACAGGCTTACAGGAGGTAAATATTTTATTTAAGAATTGAGAAGAGAAGTAAAGTAGTTCAAAGCTTGGTCAGAAACAAGGATAGAGTTGGAGATTTGCATTACCTTCCAGGTTTGAGGAAGGAAGACAGGTAGCATTCAAAACTGGGAACTTGGAAAATTCTTGAACAGGATCACCACCCAATACATCACTATCATTTTTACTTGGTGGGATAGACAGGTAAATGTGAATTACACAGCAGAAAGACTTGTATAATGGAGCCACAAAATTATGAAATTTTGACAAAAATAAAAATTACACCAGTAAATATCATGGAAAGTTTGCCAGAGAAGCTAAACGTAATAGGTCAAGCTTGCAGAAATAGTGAAACTATATGAAAAGGCATTAAAATAAATATGCACATAGTTCTTGAAGGGATAAATTTCCCTGCAATGATAATAGGAAGTTACCAAACAAGAACAGGTGGTGTGTGAAAGAACAATTTACATATATGTATATTACAAAAATGTACTGGTTGTTGGGGGGAAAGAAGAGTTAACACTAGATGCATGATGTACCATCCTCAGTTAAAGAGAATCATCATACTAAAATGAATAAAGCAAATTACACAGAAACAACAGAGATAAAGCAAAATATAAAAGAGAAGATGAGAAAGAGAGAGTGAACTGATAAACCCTAGCATACATTTAGTAGACATTTTTATTTTTTTTATTTTTATTTTTTAATTTTAATTTTTATTTATTTTTCTCAAAAGTTGCATTTAAATACATGTTATCAAACATAACAGAAAAAAAACGAATTTTCAGAAGCTGTACACACTATTCACTGAAAATATTTGTTGAGGCAAATAGAAAAAAAAATTATTACAATCATAATTTTTCTAACTTTGCACAAAATTATAAGCAGATTACATTCTTCATATTAAACATCTTTATATGCACTTTCAATGAACATTTTTAAAACTTAATTTGTAGAACGGGAGAAAGGAAATATATGACAAAATTCTTTCTTATTTCCAGAAACAAAGATGCATATAACATTTCAGATTGAAAATGTTTGCTGAGAGCTGAATAGGACAAATAGAAGAGGTACTCTGTGAGAAGAAAAACTAATTGCCTCTATAGTGTTAATGATAATGAGAAAATCTTAAAAGAAACAAGAAAATATTAAAATTACTTATAAAAAATAAAGATTAAGTTGACAGGATTATTATTACAGAAATAAATCATTGAAAACAAAGGGTTGTAATAAAATGAGTTTCAACTTAGAATTCTATTTTCAATTAAATCATCATTTAGGAATGGCAGTAGAATGAAGATTCACAAAGACTAAGGGAGTTTACTTATATAGACTATAAATAAAAATTTTTGTAAAATATTGTTTTCAGTGAAATGCATGAAGTGATAATGTGCAAATAAATTAATAACACAAATTTCAAGCTTAAATATTTATTTATTGTAAGAGCAAAATCAGCAATAACATGAACAAATTTAGATTAGAACAGAAAATTCTAGAACACTTGTAGCAAAATATTACAAAATTTGTGGTGTGATTATATATATTTGTATATTTGTACACTTAACATGTTTTAAATCTCAATTTATTTCTAGAATAAATTTTTAAAATAAATGTATTTCCTTTTCTTTGATGCATATTAATTATACAGAATGTGGGTGTCATTGAATCATATTCACACAAGCTTATAACATAGTTTAATCAAATTTAATATTCCTTGCTTCCTCTCCCTCCTCGTGTCCTCTTCTTATCCTCTTCCTCTACACTGATAGTCTCCTTTTTACCTTTTTGACAACCCCTTTTTAAATTTTTCCTTCCTCTATCTTCAACATATGACAGAAAAAGGGTGATACTTTTCTTTCTGAGTTGGCTTATTTCACTTAACATGAGAGTCTCCAGTTCCATCCATTTTCCTGAAATGACATAATTTCACTTTTGTTTATAGCTGATTAAAACTTCATTGTGAATATATGTCATATTTATTTATCCATTCATCTGTCAGTAGACACCTTGGTTATTCCATAACTGGGCTATTATGAATTATGTGGTGATGAACAGTAATATTCATGTATCTCTAAATTATGTTGACCTTGTTTATTTGGGTAAATACAAAGAAGTGCTATAACTAGATCATATGATGTTTTATTTTTGGGTTTTTTTTTTTGTTTTTTTTTGAGAAAACTTTGATTTCCATGGTGGATGTACAAATTGGCATTCCCACCAGGAGAATAAGAGTTCCTTTTTCTCCATATTCTTACCAGCTTTATTGTTTCCTTGATTGCCTTTCTGATTGGAGTGAGAATCAGAGTGTAGTTTTATTTGCATTTCTATGATTACTAAATATGTTGAACATTTTTTTCATGTAATTGATTATAATTTGTACTACTTCTTTTTAGAAGACTTGGTTCTTTTCATTTTCCCATTTATTGATTGGGTTATATGCTTTTTAAATGTTAAGGTTTTTGTATTCTTTATATATTCTAAATATTAATCCTCTGTTGGAAGAACAGATGGTGAATATTTCTCCTATTCTTTAGGATGTCTCTTCACTCTGTTAATTATTATTATTATTTTTTGCTGTGCAGAAACTTTTTAATTTGATACCATCCCATAAATTGATTCTTGATATTATGTCCTGAGCTATAGGAGGCTTATTCAGGAAGTCACTGCCTGTGCCTATGTGTTGAAATGTTTCCTCTATGTTTGTTTCTAGCAGTTGTAAAGTTGATGGTTTTATTATGCCATATGAGCTTTGGGATTTTTTTCTAGTTCTATGAAGGATATAATTGATATTTTGATTGCTTTGAATCTGTAGATCACTTCTGGAAACATGACATTTTAACATTATCAATTTTCCTGTGCATGAACATGAGAAATCTTTCCATCTTCAAGTGTCTTCAATTCTTTTTTCAGCATTCTATACCTTCCCTTGTAGAAGTTTTTTGTTTTCTTGAATAAATTTACTCCTAGGTATTTTATGTATTTATCTTGAAGTTATTGTGAATAGAATTGTTCTCCTAATTTGTTTTTTCAGCAAGTTAATTACTAGTGTATAGAAAAACTCTTGGCTTTTATGTGTTAATTTTATATTCTGCTACTTTGCTGGTTTTGTTTATTAGCTCAAGAAATCTTATCATTGAACCTGTATGGTCTTCTAATATAGGATCATATCATTTGCAAATAGGGATAATTTGACTTCTTCCTTCCCTATTTATATCCCTTTTATTTCATTCTCTTGCCTAATTGCTCTGGCTAAAATGCCAAATACTATGCTGTGTAAGAGTAGTAAACATGAATATTCTTGTCTTGTATGTAACCTGGAGGACAAGCTTTTAGTTTTTCCTCAATATAATAATGTTGACTTTGGCTTTGTCATATACAGCATTTGTAATGTTGAGGTAAGTTCCTTCTATCTCTAGTTTTTCAGGGTTTTCATTATGAAGTGATGTTGAATTTTGTCAAAGACTTTTTCTGAATCTATTGATATGATCATGTAATTTTTATTCCCTGGGGCTACATATGTGATATATTGTTTATTGATTTGCATTTGTTGAGCCATTCTTACATCCATGGTATAAAATCAACTCAATCATTCTGTCTGATCTTTTTGATGTGTTGTTGAATTTAATTTGCAAGTATTTTATTAAGTGTTTGTGCATCTATGTTCATCGAGGATATTTGTCTTCATTTTTTAATGTGTCTTTATCTGATTTTTGGTATCAGGATGATACTGGATTCATAGAACGAGTTTGGAAGCATTTCCACCTTTTATCTTTTATGGACTAGTTTGAGGAACATTGGAGTTAGTTCTTTTAAGATCTGGTAAAAGTCAACTGTGAATTCATCTGGGTCTGGGCTTTCATTTGTTGGGAGGTTTTCCATTTCTGCTTTAATGTTATTGCTTATTGTTTATCTGTTTAGGTTTCTATTTCCTCTTGGTTCAGTTTTGGTAGGTTGTTTGTGTCTAGAAATATATCCATTTCTTCCAGGTTTTTCATTTTCTTTTGATATAAAGTTTCAAAATAGTCCCCAATTGTCTTTCAGAATCCAGTGGTATCTGTTCTATTACCCCATTTTCATTAATAATTTTATTTGGGTTTTATCTCTCTTTTGTTACTTGGACTAAGGGTTTATCAATTTGTTTATCTTTTCGGGAAACCAACTCTTTGTTTCATTGATCCTGTGTGTTGTTTCTTTATTCTCTATTTCATAAATTTCAACTCCAATTTTACATTTCCTTCTTACTACTAGTTTTGAGATTGGTTTTTCTTTTATCTAAGACCTTTCAATGCAAAATTAGATTGTATATGTTAGCAATCTCTGACTTTTTAATGTAGGCACTTGGAGCTTTAAAATTCCCTTTTAGAGCCAAGTGTGATGGCACACACCTGTAATCCAGTTACTCATGAGGCTGAGGTAAGAGGATCCCAAGTTTGAGGCCAGCCTCAGCAACTCATTGATATCCCATCTCAAATAAATAAGCAAACAAATTTCCCTCTTAGAATTTCTTTGAAGCATTCCACAGATTCTGATATGTTGTGTTTCAATATTTGTTTGACTCTAAAATTTTTTCATACTTTTTCCTTACTTCTTTGCTCACTCAGTCATTCAAAAGTGTTCAATCTCTACATCTTTTCTGAAGTTTTTCTTCCTGTGGATTTCTAGTTCCACTCCATTATTTTCTGAAAAGATACAAGAGATTATTTGAATTTTTTTGTATTTGCCAAGGCTTGCTTTATTGCCTGAGAGATGACAAGTTTTTGAGAAAGTTCCATGAGTGGCTGACAAAGAGCTGATGTTGGATGCTTTATTCTATAGATGTAAGTTAGGTCCAATTGATCTTTATTACAGTTTATATATGTTGTATCTTTGTCGATTTTATATCTGGTTGACTTTCCTTTTGGTGAGTATGATGTATTGAAGACCGCTACCATTATTGTGTTGGGAACTATCTGTTCCTTTATATCAAATAACATTTGTTTTGTGAAATTGGGTGCACTGAAATTTGGAGCATAAATATTTATAATCATCATAATTTCTTGTTGAATTTTCTCTTTATCAATGTTTAATAACCTTATTTGTCTCCTCTGATTAATTTTGGCTTGATATCTGTTTTGTCAGATTTAAGAGAAGCTACTCTGGTTTCCTTTCAGATTCCATTTACATGGAATATCATTTTTCACACTTTCACTTTCAGTCTGTAATAGTCTTTGCTTGTGAGGTATGTTTCTTGGAGGCAACATGCAGTTGGGCCTTGTTTTTTAATCCTATCTGCCAGTCTGTGTCTTCTAATTGAAGAATTAAGACCATTTACTTTTAGTGTATTATAGAGAGGTATATTATAAACAGGTATTTATTACTTTCTATCAGTTTTTTTTTATTTCTAATGTCTGAATCATAGATAATTTCCATTTGCTTATCTAGTCTTTTAATGAAATTTACACTTTCCTATGCTCTCTTTTTATCTCCCTCTTCTGTGCGTAGGATTCTTTAAGCATGTTTTGTAATGCTGGCTTAGTGGATGTGAATTTCTTTAGTTACTGCTTATCTTGGAAATCTTTAAAATTTCTTCTTCAATTATAAAGGATAAATTTCCTGGATATTGAAATCTAGTTTGGAAGTTTATTGTCTTTCAGGGCTTAAAATACATTATTCCATGCCCTGCTGGACTTTAGAATTTCTTCGGATAGGTTTATCTTTACAAATGACTTGGCATTTCTCTATTGTAATCTTTAAAATTCTTTCTTTGTTCTAATTTTTTTTTGTGTGTGTGTGGCATTTTAAATCTGATGTGGCATGGAGAGGTTCTTTTTCTGGTTATGTTCATTTGTGGTTCTAATTGTGTACAGTGTTCTCTAGTACATTCCCAAGATTAAATAATTTTTCTGCTATTATTCACTGAATAGATTTTGTTAGCCAACAGCATGTATCACTACTCATTCCTCAGTACCTACAAATCTTAAGTATGTCCTTTTAATATGGTTCCAGAGATCTTGTGTATTATTTTTCCATGTATCTATTTTTTCTTTATTATTGTCTGAATGTTTTAGTTCATCTAACTTCTCTTTGAGCTCCGATATTACTTCTTTTACTTGATCTGTGTATTGGTGAGACTCTTGACTGAATTTCTTTTTATTGAATTTTTTAATTCCAAGATTTCCTTTCAGTTCTTTCTCTGAAAGTCTATCTCTATTTAAATTCTTTGTCATATCCTGTAGTTTCATCCTTAGTTCATTTCTTAGTTTTTATTTTAATTTATTGACTATTTTAACCACCAACCTTTTAAACTTCTTTTTGTTTGGCATTTCCTCCACCTCAATGTCTATAGGTTTGGTTATTGGAGTGTGATAAAGTTTTGGAGGTGTCTTATTACCTTGTTTTCTTTAGGTCAAGATTTGCACATCTGCTGGACTAGATATTTTTTCCAGTGTTATGTGGGGATTTGTTTTAGTGAGCTACTGTCTCTTTACCAGGTACCTCTGGCTGGGGATATATCTCAGCATCAAAGCACAGATTCAATATATACAGCACCATTTTGAGAGGAGATAATAATCACCAGTAACTGCAACTACTTGAGAGCAAACTATATACTAAAAAGGCTTAAGAACTTATTTGAAACTTTCACTAAAATTCCACTAATCCAAAAATAAAAAAGGAGAGTAATTGAATAGGCTAAAAAATTAGGTATATAAAAACTAAAATGTTAAACTATATAACACATGGGGGAAAAAACAGGGACACAGCACAAAAAGGAGGAGAGAGAGATATAGCAATGAAAGTGAGAAAAGAGAAAACAAAAAGGAAAGAGTATAAAAATGAGAAAGAAGAAAAAACAGAAATAAATCCAATTAACACATTATCTTGTAGCTCAGAAGAAATGGTCCTGGAATATTGTGATCTGGTGGCTAAATCTCTCCATGATTCATGGGGCAGCTTTTTTTGTTGTTGTTGTTCTCATAAGAAGACACTGTACAATGGGTTTAGCGATATGAATATTACTTCACCTTCTCTTGCATGGCCAGATTGGCCTTGGGAGTACTGCAATGGTTCCTGAGGCATGAGAGCCCTCTGCTTGCATAGCATACACTGTGTAGGACAACAGTGGGTGTGTGTAACTGCATCATATTCACTCCGCCCTCTCCATTCAGTTCTTGCTGCCAGTTGTGGTGGCCTCAGTGTTTTTTGGCTGTGTGTGCCCACAAAATTTTCTGTAATATTCCATGCATGGTACAAGGACTGTGTGCATACCTTGATGTTGATGTGCACTCCTTCTAATATATTGCACTCCTATTGTTGGAGGTTTTTGTGGGCTTTCAGATCACAGCTGTTTCACTGTATAAATCATTTAGATGATTTACTTCAAAGGCATTCATTATGATAATATTCATGGCTATCTCCAAGTGAGATGGAGCTGTAGAAATTGAATCTTTCCCAGATGTGATTTACACAAAATGGCTGCATGCCACCATTTTCTACCAATGAAGAGTTGATTCACCAACCCACTAGGCAGCTCATGCCTCATCTAAGTTCAGCTTTTTATTCTGCTGCTGTTTCTGAGGTGATCTTACCAATTTTTAAGACTTGACCCATGTGCATGTACACATTCAGGTCTGATTAACTCTTTCTTATTTCCTATTCCAATAACCACATTTGAGACTCCCAATCATTGGGAATATTTTGCATTCTGTCTGTCACCCATTTGGCCAAGCAGTTTTTCTTAACCAGAGGGACTGGGATGTGCTACTTGCTTCCACTCCACCATCTTGATTCTGATGAATTTTCAAATTATGAAAAAGAAAAGCATTAAGCTATATTTTTATTGTTATGAAAATATTATTTACTAACAGAGGTAGGTAATCTAATGTGAATTTATTTCCTAATTTTATTGTTCTTATTGAACAAATGTAAATCATCTTTACTTCTTCTTATCTTACCTGTATTTATTATATTCTAAGTTTCTTCTCACATTTTTTTTCCTCGGAGACTTTCTGTCCCTTCTGCCATAATTGACATTTGAGGGCTATCTGCAGCTATCTTTCTATCCATTTCCTTCATTCTTTTTATGGATGATTCTTTCTTTCCTGGCTTTTATATGTTGCTCATTTTTTGCCCAGTTTCTAGAGTTTTTCAAAGTTTGATTCTAAGGTAACATTATAAGCAAAGGTATATGTAATATCCATGATCTATATCATCAAAACAAACCTATATTCTATCCTGAATGACTTTTTGCTGCCACTATAAAAAAAAATGCAGCAGAAAGAAGAGGGAACTCTCTTCAAAAGGTTATATTCAAAGATTTCCATCCATTCATCTTCTTTTTTCTTTGTTTGGTACTGGAGATTGAACTCAGGGATACTTGACCACTGAGCCACATCCCCAGCCTTATTTTGTGTTTTATATAGAGACAGGGTCTCCCTGAGTTGCTTAGCAACTCGCCGTTGCTGAGGCTGGCTTTGAACTCGCAATTCTCCTGTCTCAGCCTCCCAAAGTGCTGGGATTACAGGCATGTACCACAATGCCCGGCCATCCATTCATTTTC
>PVHX01013066.1:0-56394 GCA_004024805.1 Geosciurus inauris | reverse complement strand
GGGGAGAGAGAGAGGGAGAGAGAGAGGGAGAGAGAGAGGGAGGGAGAGAGAGAGACGCACCCAGTGTAGAGGTGGTGCAGAGGTAAAATGTGATAAGACTGAAGAAACACAACCACCTAGGTGCAGGCCATGACTGTCCCTGGAGAGCCATCAGGTACCGTCCGACACGCCACACTTGCTCAGCAGCCACATCTTGGAATTGAAGCTCCCTAGATCACACCTGCCCTGCAAAGCGGTATCGAGTGCGTTGGCCGTGTTTGAAACCACAGAGAGCGTCTCTTCTCACTTTGAACATCAGACACCCTCCTGAGGACTTGCCCCAATTCACCTGATTCACCAGCCTTCAGGCCACAGGCACGCTCCTAGGTGCCGGTCACTCCAGTGCTCGGGCCGCCTGCCCTCCTCCACCGCCCCCTCACTCAGCTGAGGACGCTGCCCTGGGAGCTCTGGGTGAGTAAGCTTCCCTGGCCCCAAGCTTCCAGCTGTGGCGAGCTGTTTCCCCATCCCGGGCGCACAGCCTTGCATATTCTAACCGCAGCTTGCCAGAGAAGACGTCAAGCACAGAGGCCTATGGGGCAGCTACTGCGTGGGTGCTGGAGGGACATTTGGCCAACAAACAGGAACAGCTAGCTGAAGAGCCAAAGGAACCCTTCCTGGATCATGCTTTTCCTGTGACTTCCCTCGCGCATCTTCTTACAATTGGTAAGTCATTAGGCCCCAAGAATGCTTAGTCCCCCATCCAGGTTGACCTTGCTAGGCTTCCCTGGGCTCCTCTGTGCTGTGCAGTGGCTGGGTGAAAAGAGCAGCCTGAGCCACCTTAGTCCCTCAGGGCTCGTCCCCTCCTGGGCACCCCAGAGGGGCTTCACTCCACTGTGAGCAGATCCTGGGAAGGAGCTGCCGTGCCCCACTTTATGGACAGCCTGAACTGGGGACAGAACACACATCCACACCACAACCCTCATCCTCATTGCTCAGGATAAAGAGTGTTAAGGGAGAGATCAGCCATGGTGCAAAGATGAAGCAATACCACAGCTGCCTTTCTGCTGTGCTCAAACCCAGAGAAGCTTCTTCAGAGGGGTGGCCAGTGTGTTGTCTGCACTGGCCTGGGACTGAACACACAGGACGTGGCAGGACTTGGATTTTGGACACAATCATTACATAGGCCCCTAAATCACCTGGCTACTGAACTCTCGCTGTGTTCATACACTTCAGGACGAAGATATGGATAGAATACCGTGAGAACACCCACATGCTTTCAGACACCATAGTTGTGCCAGATTAAACATCCAGTCTCAGATCTCTGCCACGGTGATAGGCTCTGCCTTCTTCCTGAGTCAAATGTCACCTTGAGTGCAGCCTCGCCAGGCACCACCCTGTGGCGTGGCCAGGGTATTTGAAATCCAGTAAGTGTATTTCCAGTGCAAAGCAAAGAAATAAAGTTTCTAAATTTTTTCTCTTGAAGAGTTGTAGCAAGGGTTTGCTTAATGCTTTGACTATATCCCTGTGGCTTTGAAACTTATTTCTCTTCTCCTCCCTGATCTTCTTTTCCCTAAATTTCTCCTTCCTGATATCCTCCCTGATCATCTTCTCCCTGATCTTCTCTTCCCTGATCTCTCCTCCTTAATTTCATTTTCTCTGAATCACCTCTTTAAAAAACCCTGGCTCCAGGCTGGGGCTGGGGCTCAGTGGTAGAGCACTTGCCTTGCAAGTGTGAGGCACTGGGTTTGATCCTCAGCACCACATAAAAATACATAAATAAAGCTATTGTGTCCATCTACAACTAAAAAAAAATTTTTTTTAAATGGCTTCTGCAGATGGGCAGAATCACAGCCTTTGGGACAGGAGTCCCCTGTGTTTCTCCTTTGCTAGCAAATAGCAAAGCAATAAACTGTCTTTTTTCTTTTTCTAAAAACCATGTCCTTGTTATTGAATTGGCATCGAGGACAAGGACTGAGGTTTCCGAGGCAACAGAGTTTATTTATTGCCAGGTGCTGCCAGGCATGCCTGTATTCCTAGCAACTCAGGAGGCTGAGACAGGAGGATAGCACATTTGAGTTCAGGTTCAGTAACCTAGCAAGGCCCTAAGCAATTCAGTGAGACTCTATCTCAAAATAAAAATTTACATAAAGGGCTAAAAATGTAGTTCAGTGGTAAAGTGCCCCTAAGTTAAATATCCAGTACCAAAAAATATCAAATAAAAAATAAAAGTTTATTTATTCTGTGTTAAGGCAGATACTGTGGTTTTCTAACTGCATTTCAAGTACTGGCCAGCCAGCCAGGGGCTCCCTAAAGGATTCTGTCTCTTTATGGCATCCTCTGAAATCTCCCTCAGAACATTCTTAACAAGTGGAGATCACCAACATGTATTTCCTCGTCCTCTCTGCAGAGAGGAAATGGCCAGTTTTAACGTGCTTCTCAGGGTCTCCCCTTCCTACTCTCTCTCCCTCAGTATGTCACCAGCTGGAAGAACTCCATGACCGGTGAATTGGGCTAAAAGTTCTGTGGTTCTAGAAGACTCCTGCTGAAGGACCTGTGTCCTCCACAGAGGGGACAGGTGCCGTGCCATGGTCAGAATGCACTCCCTAAGTCCACCAGGTGGAAGCTTAGTCCCCAAAGCCACCTCATTTAGAGGAGGGAGCTTTAAGAGGTCAGGAGGTTTAGTGCCAATAAAGAAATTAGAGCCTCTGTCCTGACACTGGGCTGTCCCAGGAGTGTCCCAGGAGGAGGAGCCCCTCTTGTCACCTCTGTCCTGACACTGGGCTGTCCCAGGAGTGATTCAGCATCCCCAAATAATTAACTTTCTCTGTGTTAATTAACACAAACTGTGTTTACATTTCACGGTTCAGTCCACTGGGCCCTTTTTACTTTGTATCAACTCATTCAATTCTCAGCAAACTGTGGGCCTAGAGGGCTGGACAGAGGGGATGAACCGAGACTCAGAGAAGGTGAGCAAGTCACCTTCTCTGAGACACACAGCCAAGAAATGGGAGACGCAGGCTTTAGACCTGGAGCTGGGCCTCTAGATTCTCTCCTGTAAGCCTGTGCCGTCTGATGCAGGGGACACCAGCCTTGTGGGCTATTGGGCCGTGCAATGTGGCTGTGGACTCAGGAACTGCTTTCAATTTTATGTAATTTAATTGTAAATTAAAATGGAAACAGGATCAATTTTTTTTTCTTTAAATATGACTTAATTGTCTTGGAAGAACTGCATTTTAAGTGTATTATTGAGAATTTAGTGTCAGAATAGAGGTAAACCAAAAGTCTCACAGAAACACTGGAGTTTGAAGAGTTTATGTGACATATGAACACAAAATATCCTGTAGCAAATGTTTACATCAATTACATGTTGAAATGATATTTTCTTTTCTTTTTTTTTTTTAATTTTTTAGTTGCTGATGAACATAATGTCTTTATTTTATTGGTTTGTATGTGGTGCTGAGGATCGAACCCAGGGCCTCACGCATGCGAGGTAAGCGCTCTAACGCTGAGCTACAATCCCAGCCCCTGAAATGATATTTTCAACATACCGGTAGAACACACTGTTGGTGTGCAACTGATTGTACGTTTTTATGTTTTAACACGTGGCCCCTCTGGGAACTCTGCCGGGCTCCCACTTCCCTGTACCTGGCAGGACTGCTCTCCACCTGTCCTGCCAGCCCTTGACCTCGGGGGAGGGTATGCACTGTGTTGCAGCTGAGTGACAGGTCCAATATCCAACAGCACTGCCTGCATTATGGAGGGTGCCGCGCTCCGAGGCGGCCCTCCTAACTGCCCAGCCTGTGTTTCAGTAATGCTGCTGGGAGTGCATTTCACTGCAAATGAACAAAAAATCCTAAATCTTAATCGATAGCTTTGCAGGGAGATTCAGTCCTTTGATCAAATTCCGTTCGCTGTGTTTTTTGACAAGGTTTGCTCTTTTCACTGACCTCATTCACAAGAGGACCGGAGGAGGAGTCCCTCTGAGAGCTGAAAACGAGATTGAACAGCCTTTCCCACCACTCCAGGCATGGCAGCTGCTTTCAGTTCCCCACAGGTCTCTCCAGACCAGCTTGCTTGCCCTGACCTTGCCCTGACCTCCATTCTCCCTGAAAGGCCTGAGGTGCCAAGCACAGGTGCCATTGGAGAACACGGAAGCTCATGTTGACTGAGCACGGGAGCAAGGCCTGGGCCAAGTCCCATCCTACCAAGGTCTCACTTCATCCACCAAGACCACAGACGTGACGCTACTGCGCATCATGGGGCGGGGCCTGCTTACAGTTGGCTGGTGATCCCGTGTCTAGGAGGGCAGGACAGGGTCTGCGCCTGACCTGATCCTGAGTGCACACTCAACTGCTACACCCCTGTCAGCCCCAGGGTAGCTGAGGGGGTCCGTCTACACCAGGCTCCGCAGCCTGGCATCCTTGCAGGAAGATCAGAACACACGTGAAGCTGCTGCTGCAGGTGGTCAGCCCCAAACAGGCTTTCCCTGTGCCGAGGGCCTGCCAGTCTGCAACCCGTCATACTGTACGGCACACATCAAGCTGGGGACGGTCTAGCACCTTTGGTTTACAGAGAAATGAATCTTCCAGCAAATGCTTTAGATCCTGGGTCTAGCTGTTAGCACAACCTGGGGCATTTTTAAAGAACAAAGTCATAATTTTGTACTAACTGTCTACAGAAGGCACAGGATGGAGTATGTAGCTGATGGGAATTCAGGAGAGGATGGGAGAGAAGCCACCAGGGAAGTCCTCTCCATCTGACCTGCCAATGGGAACCAGGAGGAGATGACTGTCTTTTCCTGGTGGTTTACACAAGATCAGAAAGCCAGGCACAGCCTTGTGAAGATGCTTACCTGAAACCTCAGCCACATGCAGGTGAGAATCCCAAGAGCGTCTGAGCAGTTCGGTCCATGTGCCACACTGAGTAACACAAGACCACGCGCAGAAGCCACGGAGAAGATGGTGCAGGACCTGAGGACAGTGCCTGCTGCTTCAAGGGTCCACAGGGGTGGGACCAAACTGCACAAACCGCAGGGCCTGGTGCACACACAGGTGAGCCATGTGTCCCATATGCTCCATCTGTCACTTAGAGGAGACACACTGGATGGCGCGAAGGTGGGGAAGGCGCGAAGGTGGGGAAAGCACAAAGGACGTGAAGTGCATGTCCTTTGGTCTGCGCAGGGGAGTGTGACGTGGATGAACACGGAGGCATGTGGATGAGCACAGAAGCACTGGGATAAAGAGCTTGCGGCCACGGCTACCATGACCGCGCCGCCGAGGTCATCTTCAGAGCCAAGGGGGTCACACGATCTCTCTGCATAAGAAGCTCGAGAGCTTTTCCCCCATGGAGTACCTATTTCGGGTCCAGGGCCCTCACTCTGTTTTACTTCCTGGTGGGCCTGCCTCCTGGCCTCCTGGCAAGCCGTCTTCCTGGAGTTCTCGGAGACACACCACCCTCCTCCCCCGTGGGCAAATGAACACTAAACAGAGCACCCCCTCAAGTCCCACTCAGACCAAGGGCCCTTGCTTCTAAAACACCCACGAATGCTGGGTTTCCTCTCCCTCCATCCCCCTCGAGAGTGGCTGTTGCTACTGGTATTCACCCTGTGGTTCCAGTCTTCCCTGCACTGGTCCAGTGATCTGCCTGCAGCCACCTCCCAGTGCTCGTGGGGAATGCATGCACAGCACCAGGCCTCTCCCCGCAGACAGTGAGGTTCTTACAGGTGGCCGTGCATTTCATTACCATGGCTCCTTGAATGGCAGGTGACCCAGGGTTCTCCAAGTAGGTTAAGTGCATGTCTATTTGGCAGGGAGGATATTTATTCTAGAAGAATTTGTGGTTTAGGGACATCACTGTGGTTCACGATACTTGAAGCATCGTGTGCTTTTTGTGGATTCTGCACTGCCCTGCAGTGCAGGCCCCATGAGCGGCCCCGCCCTCTCCTACGTGAGGAGATATCTTCACAAGGTGCTATCAGCACCGGCACTTAGCGCGGGCAGGAGGGGTCTCTGGAGGCAGAAGGACAGGGTCGCAGTCCGCCTCCACTGTGCCGTCAGGCTGTGATCCCGGCTGAGCTCTCGGCCTGGTCTGTTCTGCAGAATGAGCTCGTGGTACGGCACACCTTGTGGTGGTGCTGTGGATCAGATGGGCTGTGCCTGCACAGGGCTTGCAAACTGCTGGACAGGTAAAAGGCACACTGTGACCTCAGGCCCCAGAGCAGCTTCTGCTCCACTGGTCACTCATAGTCACACTGCCAGGGAGCAGTATGCTGGGCCGCTCTGGTTCCAAATGCCTCTCATTCTACCAATGTACGGGGGGACATTTAGATGTGAGCTACAGTCATTTCCATTCAACAGACAAATATTAAGCCTGTATTGTTGTCAGATCCAAAAATCTTCATCAATGAGGTGGACAGAACATTTTTTAAAAATTTTCTGTGGGTCAGATCCTGTGTAGTCCTTTTACATACATCATTATCATTTGATGTTCACAATGACCCTAAGGCTTATTTTCTCCATTCTCTACAAATGCAAAAACAAAAACAACAGCTTAGCAGGGCGAAATCGACTTGTAAAAATGTATAGCTATGAAATGGGAAGTGGACTAAAACTTGAGAAAAAAGAATTCATTTGTTAAAAAAAATGTTAAATCCATTAAGAGTTGCAGTTTTCAGATGTACCTATTTGTAGTTAAGAACATGAGTAATTTCTTTTTAAAATTATTTCCCACATGTAGATCAAGGGTTACAAATCATAGTTAAACACTTTGTGGGAGGCATTCTTTTTAAAGCACCGATATAGATATCAATTAAATAGCAAATTAGGTATACCTTTGACTTAGCCGCAAAGGAGGGAACTGCTACAGTGATTTAACTCCTGCGTAGTCAGGCAATTAGGAAACTGTCAAACCTCATTACCTTATCTCTTCGAGTTGGCGGTCAGGATATTTCCTGGTCTGAATGGGATGTTTTAATGCACAGTATCAGTCAGAAAAGGTTCAAAGGGGACAGTTAATTATGACTCTGTAAGTTCTTGACTTTCAATTATTATGGCCTGGGGGAGCTGCCCTTGAGCAAGAGCAGTTAAAAGACATTGTGTCACTCAGACAAAATGGCAGAGAGACAGATTTGAACAGGAGTAACAGGCACTTCTATGTTTTGGTTGCAGCAGGACGCTCGAGTCCCCTGCATGCCACATAAGTGTGCACACACACACGATGCGTCAGTACACCAGCAGTTGAAGAACTGTGAAGTTGTTCCACAGACCACAGACACCCATGTGGTAGGATGGTAACAGGTCTCTCTGTAGGAATTCTTTTGTGGAAAACTAATTAAGAGACATTGGGTTCAATTAAGCAAAGGAAGTTTTTCTCTTGCCTACAGAATTTCTCAGAAAGAAAAGTGATGTGTGAAAGTGTCAAGGGAGTAATTTAAAATACGTCAAACTATTGAATCAGAGGACTTTTATCTTGCTTGGAATTCCGTAATGCTAAGGGGTGATGGAGTGCAGCCTGGGTGTTGCTGGCGAGGTGGATGAGCACCCTCAGCGTGGCGTCCAGACACGGCGCTCTGGTCGCCCTTACGCAGTTTCCTAGTGGGCCTTCCCCTGGTCCTTTATGCACGTCCATGCTGATGGTTCAAGTCACACTGACCCTGAGCCAAGCACGATCCCCAGGCTGCGTTCCCTGGCTTGCTCCAGTCCCAGCCAGGCCGCTCTCAGCTTCTCTTCCTTCGACAGGTAAGGCGCAGCTTCCGTGATGCCGCAGCCCTCCTCTCACAGCTGCCTGCAGCCCTGGCAGCTGCCCCGCTGGACCGGCGCGGCAGAGGCTCTCAGAGCTGCGCTGCTTCAGCTTTTGCCTGTCTCTACACAGTAGCCACAATGGTCTTTACAAAATATAAACCAGCTCATGCCGAGCCTCCCCTAAGCAGCCCAGTGGCCTCGGGGGCTCTCACCCTGACACCAGAATAAGTTTCCAGCAAGTGTAGATTAAGTGTGAAGGACAGGCAGCATCGCTTCCCGGAAGCCATGGCCGAGGCTACACTCCTGACCTGGAGGAAAGCCAGGACTTAAAACAGGACCCAGAAGGCACTACCCACAGAGAAAAGACTAGCGTGTCGTCCACCATTTCCACGGAGAAGGGGCATGCCACCCACACAGTGGGCTCTTGGTCCTGTCAGCAGTGTGGAGAGCATTCAGGGGTGGTGTGCACGCAAGTGTAAACAACGCTGCTGGGTCAGTGCCGAGAGCAGGAACAGTGCGGGGAACGTGGCCAAGAGCTGTGATGCAGCTCCTTAGAAACGCTCTTGCCTCGCTGTGGCCAGGGTCACGCACTTGGTGACAATGCACTGAGCTGCAATGTGTGGTATGTGGATTCCACTCCAATAAACACAACTAAGGTTTATACACCCAAATACTCCAAGACAGGAGCCCGCTTCCTTGGGGACCAAAGTAACTTGGCCTAGTTTCAGTACTTAGCTATTGCTACAATGATCTTCACAAAGCTAGTCATTTTTTCTTTGAAAAGATAGGCATATTTCATTTTTTTCCCTGCAGAATAGTATGAGAAGAGCACTTTGAATAAGAATTGTGTGATTACATAAAGCCCTGGCTCTCCCATATCATGGAACAGTCATTAATAAGTCATTGAATCTGCCCTCAGAGTAGCATTTAATACAGATGGAGATCTCTCTGCTGCGTTTTGCATAAGATGAATAAACAAAGAATCAAAGAGCAAGGGGTATTAATATTTTAAGTATGATATTTAATTTGAAAAACAGGACAGGGAGACATTAGCATTGAGAGTAGAGAGGGGGAAATGTCTGGGTGAGGAATGGAGAGGAGACACCATTATAAATGTGGGCTGGGTGAGAATACAAATACCAGGAATGTGGCTCACTGGACAAGTGATTGCACCAACCTGGCACCGTGAGTGAGGGTCCCTGGGCCTGTGCTCCAGCAGCAGAGCAGCACACGGGCGTTACCCAGGGTCCATCTGCATTTCATGGCCTCCTTTCTGTGCTCACTCACTCCTTTGGGGTCAATACGAATACAAGCCAATGATCTCTGGCCCTGACCAAAGCTGCTCAGACCCAGGCCACAGGGCAGTGCCTGGGGCAGGATGGAGGACCTCACGCAGGCCCAGTGGCGGGCACGTGTTCCCTCAGGAGCTGCTTCTTTCCTTTCTGCTAATTCTGCATTAGAAAGAGCCGTGAAGTCTCAGCCAGGCCAGGCGAGGAAATCATGCTCCACCAGAGAGCAAAGCACTGAGAACTGGGGGCAAAGGGGGCTCTGGAACCCCAGGATGAGGCTGCACACAGAGCAGTCTGCCGTGGCTCAGGGACAGCGACCCTGACAACAGGTGTCTACAAAGAGGGTCCAACATTGTAGGTTCCTCAGAAAAATAAAAAGCAACCCCCAAACAGACATAAACCAAAGGCCACCCTAAGAAAAATCCTCCAGACATGAGAAGTGGGCCTGGTGAGAAGCTTAAAAATGTCCTTCATTCCAGCAAACGAGCAGATATAATTAGATGTCTTAAATGGGCCTTGCTTCAGGGCACGGTGGAGGGAGAGATAAACAGTCCTAACTGGAAGTTTATATAGTGGGCCATGCAGGCCGGGAAACATCACTATCAAAAAATTGTCTCGGATGTATTTTTAAACACTTAAAATGCACACGGGCACGTCAGGAGGCATCTCTACAGCCATGGGGCGGGGGGAGAGGATGCAAGTCTGAGGCCAGGCACTGAGCTCAGATGGTTCTCGGCAAGCCTGGCTGGCCAGGCCCATGGCTGGACTCCAAGGTACAGAGCACCTTGCTGCAGTCATGAAGAGGAAGAAAGAACCCCACTCCCCGCTGTGGTTTTCCTGCAGATAACTGCAACCCCAAATGGAACTCATCTCTGCTCACAGAGCAGGCTGGGAAGTGGCAAAACGCAGTGACCTGATCACATTTCGCTAGTTAGCAGGTGACGGTGAAGGGCAAAGGGCAGGCCACTCGTCCTGGGCTGGATGGTAACAGGAGCCTCACTCAGGCTGCTATATTCTACTTCGACGCAGGTCAGCTTTTCTGTTGCAAATGTAGCTTTTCAGGAAGGTGATACTCAGGAATGAAGAGAAATAAAGTAAATTAACTGTGGGCTGAGACTTGGCAATAGGGTCTCCATTTAGGCATGCAGAATCCAAGAAAACATGAACACTATCCAGTCACTTCTAATTCTAGGCCAGAGAATTGACAGTTCTCTGCTGTTTTCTTTGCACCCTGCACCTGCTGAGTCTCCTTCACCTGAAAAGCACTGAGCCTCAGTCCCGCTGTGGGGCATCGCAGGCCTGCCACAGCCTGATGCCAGGAGCCTGCCCTCCTCTGGAGGGGCTGCTCTCACACACCAGCCACAGAACACTGAGCTCCTCTCCTACCCAGGAGATCACATTCAGTGTCTTGATGGTGTATGTCGCTACCACCTGTGCTCACCCACTGAAACTGCACTGAGATGTCCCAGGAAGAGGTGACAGGGACTCTCCGAGGTTCAGTCCCAGCATCTACACAGTAGGTGCTGGGAAAACGTTTCCTGACTGAAATTCAAAGAGACGTTGGCATTCCTAACTTGCTCTGGTGTTCTGCCTCTCCTCTGACCAGCTGATTCCTCACTGACCTTCTTACCATCCTGAGCCCTCGCTTCTTGTCTGCTCCGAGCATTCTGGGTCTGCAAATGGTGCCATCTCTCTCCAAATATCCTTGTCTGATCTCTTTCACACTCAGAGTTGTGACTTCAGGAACCAAAGATCCTCACACCTCTCTTTCCAGTCCAGTTATCAGTGAGGAGTCCAGGCCCACACAACCAGCAACCTCCTCTAGTGAGGTCCATTGGGACCTCCGACTGTTTCCCGAGAGAGGCCAATTCACCCTTCGCCCACCCGATGCTGTCCTGCTCTTCGTGAGCTGCGTTGCAGACACCTGAGTCGTAGGTCTGGGCTTCCATCCGGAGACTCAACACTGGCCCACTCTTGCCACCTCTTTGCTCATGTTTGGTTGGCTAAGATATTTAGTGAAAATCCTGGGCACCCGTCATTTCATCCTGAGCCACAACACCGTCACCACCTTCAGAAAGATCTTGTCACGGCTTTTCTAAATACTGAAACATACAATGTACATAACTTGCATTTGATGGATTTGCCAAATTTTAATCATTGCTCCCCATTTTCATGTCACATAATTATCAAATAAACTGGTTATTCAGACAGTTTTTCATATGAAGTCACTAGTTTCCTTTGATACGTCCTACCACGTTAATAAATCTCTTCTGGTAGAGTATATTAGTTATTTTGAATCTTTGAGGTATAGTGTGTATACAGTACATCTAAAAATCTTAAATCACATCTTCATAAATGTTTGCACAAGTGTACGTGGTACAAGCACCATGCAGATCTACACTGATGACATATTCATCACTCAGAAGTTCCTTTGTGCCCCGACCAGTCACCAGCGGTCCCAGAGGTGAACACTAGGCTGACTTCGGCTCTACAGATTATTTCTGTCATGCTCATCATTTATGTCCAAGGAATCGCAGGGTAGAACTCTTGGGTCTGCTTTCCCTCCACAGGTTTCTGAGTTTTGTTGATATCAGACACACTCACATTCTTTCTGCATGGCTTTCCACTGCAGGAGCATTTCATGATTCTTTCACTCACTCTCCTGCTGATGGACATTTGGGTAGCCTTTGGTTTTGGACGCTGCTAACAAAGGTGCCACAGCTGTGTGCACAATCTTTTAAAACACATATTCTCGTGCCGGGCACGCACTTACAAGCAGGGCTGCTGGGCCTCGGGGAGATGTATTTTACTAGAGATTGCCAAACTCTTCTCTAAGGGGTTTTGTGCCTGGCTGGTATTCTCATGAGCACAGATGGCGGCTCTAGTGATTCCACATTCTCACCAACGCTTAACGTTGCCAGTCTTTTCAAGTGTTAGCCATACTGACAGATGTGAAGCACAACACGTTGAATTCCCAAACCTTGAAAAGGTGAAGAATAACCCAGCAGCTTTCAGGAATGTTGAGATTTGGTCAGAGTTCACTCTTTCAGGTGATACTTTCTACCATCCATAAAAGTTCAGTTGAGATGGGTGAGGTAGAAAAACACAGAGAGTCTCCTTTAGTTGTCTCCTTTTTCAAAATTTGTGGGCTAAAGAGGGCACCCATGCAGATGCAGTATCAGAAGCCTAATGACAGCCTGGTCATTGTGCATAATGTAGCACACGGCAACAGGCATCCTCCCCAAGACTTCAGGTCTTGACTTCTGGCTCAGGTGGACGTACCTCTCGCTTACAGCATGCACCTGACCTGATAGGAAGCAGGGCCTGTGTGAGCACTCACCAGCAGGAATCCAGCAGGCAGTGGGCACTTTACAAGCCATGCAATGTGCAGAAGGAAGGTGGGGCACGTCAAACCCAGGGCACTCATTCACGGGTGCCTGCTGTGGGATGGCTGTGCAGAGGGGTGGGCTGAGAAAGGACGGAAGGTGGCCAAGGACATACAGCATGCAGGCATGGCCTAAGACCTTCCATGTGGCATAGCTTGACCCTAAAATCCTTCACGTGTGCTGTACTACTCCACATCACCAAGAAGAACCAAGGCCCCCAGGCACTGGGAGTTTTCGCGTCTCGTACCCAGGCTGGGATGCATCCAGGGAGGTATGAATGCCGTGGAGTTTTATCTTACAAGCACGATGGAGAACATACTAAATTTGGAGATTATATGAAAATTATGCATAGATTGTCCTAGAAATCCTCCGAATTCCCCTGTCTACTTGGCAGGGAGGTGGTGACCCTGAACCGTGACACCCAGGCCCCAGAAAGGTTGAGAGTCTATGAGTTAGACTAAGAGAAGGACCGGACAAGTGTACAGTTCCGTCTGCCAGCGGCACAGTCATAGAACCTCTAGTGGGGCAGTGCGGCCCAACAGTCCCCAGCACTTCTGCTGTGCACAGCGGGCTCATCTGGCTAAGCACCCACCCCACCACCATATCTGGTGTTCTGAGAACTTTATAGCATTGCAGAACCACAGCTTGAAGCAACAAGTCTGCCTTCCAAAATGATCCCAAAGGTAAAATGTGCTCCCAGTGCGACTCCTTCGTTTTCCTGTTGCATCGTGGGTAAAGCAGGTGCAGGGGACAGGGGATGTGCGCAGAGCGGCAGGGCATGCCAGGGTGAGCTTGAGCAAACGCACAGCTGACGGCCCCCATCTCCTGACATGAAGATGGGCGGCTGGCCCCGTGTGGCCATGCGTGTGATGCTGATGCTGGCTCACCTGGGAATGGAAGCCAGCAGTTCTGCCCACACGTGCTGCTCCAGGATAGTTCTTTCTGGTAATAGCTCTGTTACGGCAGGCAGAAAGGACAGTGCTCTCCAGGAGCAAGATGGTCCCCAGGGTTGTGTCTACAGTGACCTTTCCCACACACACAAAAGAATTCATCAGAGCGCAAGGCAGCTGAAGTCAGATTGGCTGGGGACCTCAAAAGTTCTTGATTCTGTACAGATGGGAGGCATCTTCAAGTGTCTCTTTTAACTATTAGAGATGAGTTTTGTGACACATCCATAATTTATCAGGACACTGAGAATCTCCAGCCTTCCAAGATGTGGCCCCTGTTCCTGTGACAAGGAGGCCCCATGTGCACATTATAGGGGCAACCACAAGTCCTCCGAGGTCAATCCAGAGGGGAGAGGGTGAATATGGGTCAGGTTTCTGAAGGTAAGCCTATCCCTTTGGAACCACCTTCAGACCTTGAGCAACTTAACCTGGGTCTCAGCTGCCCAGCTGTGAAGCGAGGGTTCCTGTGACGCGGTCTTGTCTCAGCGTGACTGAGACGTCTACTTGATACTACAGTGAGGACAGGTGGAGAACACCCACCCCACCTCAGCATGGTCAGTGTAAACGTGTGAAGGCTGGGCCCTGGCGGGGAGGAGAGGATGATGGCCAAACCCTCTCCTGACGTCACTGACGAGCAGCCACTTCCGCAGCCAGGGCTGCTGGCCACTGAAAAGCCCTGAAACCATCCCGATGGCCCAATGCACAAAGGGGTGGCAGAATGAAGAGAAGGAAATCAAGCATGTCAGACTGGGAACCAAAGGCCTGGCAGGACAGGAGAGTCGGAAGAGACTCCTTCCTGGTGGTGGCAGCCATCAGGACAGGCCACAGGTCTGAGCCTCTACCCAGTGGTTTTGCATCTTACAGCAGGGCCTGAGCTATTTGTACTGTCCACCAGCTGTGCAATCCTGGGCAGTCCCTGACTGCTCCTGGTTCTTTATTTCTTCTAAAATCGGGATGCTGACTGACCACTCCATGAAGCAATTGGGGAGATTGTTTACAAATAGGCCTGGTCCTAAATCGGCCCTCAATACCTGCTGTCCACGACGACCTTCAACAGGAACAAGGACAAAAAAAAAAAGACTAAAAATAAGGTCTTCACATAGTCTAATCTCTAGAGCAGTGTGGTGCAGTGGAAATCTCCCTGAGTTAGAAAATGAGGATTCCAACCTTATTATTTATTGTATGCAACTTTAAGGCTGTTTGTATGTCTAAGGCTGCTAGTTAATATTTATTCTTCCCTTTATCCTCAATATAAATGTTAAATGGTAGCATATTACAAAATACTTTGTTAGAAATCGTTTGGCTTTCTTATTGCACAGGAGTGTCCCATGAGTGCAGGAACTGAGTCGCATACCACCATCACACTAGTCTGCACCACCAGTACCATCTGCTACATCTCCTGTCACTTACTTCTCTGAAGCGCTCAGTAACATAGACGCCATTGTCATGACCACCTGGGAGCAAGGAGATAGATCAGAGACGGAGCCAACTGACAACCACCAGGGGCTGCCAAGAGCCAGGACCCTGGGCACCATCCTGAGAGTAAGACGTTCATGTCATGTCATTCATCCCTATTTCTGACCTGAGTGCACTACATCTCCATCATTCTCTCCGACCCCTGAAACCCCTGACCCAGGTTTCAGATCCACAAGGGTGTATCATTGGGATTCTTCTTTGCATTAAGATCTTTGAAACCATCCCACCATGCAGAAAGGGGGAGGAACCGAGAGTCTGCTCAACGCATCATTAACTCCTCTGAAATTGGAGACAGGGCTGTTGGGTAAAGACATAAGGCTGCCAGCTTATACCATGCTCCTCTCTGAACATGATGATGTCCTGTCTCAAAACCATGGTCACCTGGATATTTTCCTAGCTCACTCACCAAGAAAGAGAAGATTGGCAATGCCCAACAATGAACCACCAAAGCGGGTACTACTAACTCTGTAAAGTACAGGGCAAGATCACCAGCTGGGCTGGGAAAGGATCAAGGATACTGGAAGAATGAGTTGTGGCAGGTGGAGTACTGACCAAGGAGAAGAGTGACAGAGAATCAGAGTCCCAGTCCCATGCCAGTGCTGTGTAGCCCATGTGGAAAGGTGTCGCCATGCCCCTTTGGAAGTCCTCTCTGCTCAGGTACAGCTCCTTTTCTTCTCCATTGTTAGGTTTTGTCAAGCAGTTCTTAGGCAATCTTACTGACAGCAGAGAGCACCATCCAGCAGATGCACACCACACCACCCCCATTGCTAACACCACGAGAGTGTTACATCCTATATACAGCCGTAGAGAGAGGGGTTGGGAAAACTAGAGACTAGGAAGACCGCCCTTGGCACATTACTCAAAATGCAGAAACCTACAGTTGCACATCACTAAGCTACTAACTGAAATTCCTCCAAAGTCCAGGAGTGGAACGAGCTGCCATCTCCGGGTGGTGTTCTCTCCCCCTGGTCCATGAACCCTGTGGTGGGAGCCTGGTGTGCCCCACCTGTAAGCCCGCTGATGGAGGAGGAGGGAGCAGGGTTGTAACAATGTTGCATAGAAGCCATGTTGCAATTCTAGGCTTCTGAGGTTTCTATTTGAAATGGGGACTCACAGTGTGCAGAGATGGCTTTGACTTCTATAATGGTGACCAGTGCTCTCCTATTTCTTTCACCAGACTGTCGGGTCTAGGAGAGCAGGATCCGCAGCTGACTCATCTGCGTGGTCCCTATCTACTGTAAAAAGTCAACACAAGCAGATGTACCTTGAAAACGTGGATGGTTTGGGGTAGGAGGAGAGCAGATGAGTCACACAGGAAACTCCATGTGTCCTCTGTGGCATAAAGTGGTGGCTTTGTGTCTGCACTCCACGTGGCTGAGGGCTGTCCAGACAAGACATGCCGTATTGCTCCCCGTCTTCTCATGAAGCGTGATTTCTCACCAAGGCCCAGTGCTTACATTTAGACAAAGCCTCTCAGTAGAACTATGCTTTGGCAGTCTGGCTCTGTCTCTGGGACAATATGTAGGAGACTCTGCCATCAAGGAGCTGTGGTTCTAGGTCAGTCATGGCCAACTGATTTCACTTCACAGGCCAACTCTGAAGACCCAGAACCTCAGAGTTGGTCATCGAACAAGTAGCATCTCCAGGAAGCTTGATGGAAGAGCTGACCCCAGGCCTTGCAGCGGACCCCATGAACCAAATCTGCATGCGGACATGATCCAGTGATCCATCTGCACCCTGAAGTCAGGAGCTAGGATCTAATGAGGACGAAGTGTGGCCTGTGGACAGGCAGCATCATGTCAGCATCTCTTGGAAGGAAGCTCGCTCAAAAGGAGCATCTCAAGCCAGGCGCGGTGGCTCAAGCCTGTCATCCCAGCACTTAGGGAGGCTGAGGCAGGAGGATCGCGAGTTCAAAGCCAGCCTCAGCAACGGCAAGGTGCTAAGCAACTCAGTGAGACCCTGTCTCTACATAAAACACAAAATAGGGCTGGGGATGTGGCTCAGTGGTCGAGTGCCCCTGAGTTCAATCCCCAGTACCAAAAAAAAAAAAAAGGAGCATCTCAGTTTCCACCTCGACCCCACTGAATAAGAATCCACAGAAGGGACCCAGGAAAGTGTGTTTTAACAAGCTCCCAGGAGATGCTTAATGCTCGCTAACATTTAAGAACCGTGCTCAGAAGAGCTGCAAGGTCCACCTGAGCTTCCTACAAGAGGATGGGTCCCCAGTTAACACTACCCACTCATGCCAGACAACAGCACCACCTGTCTGGGCAAACAGTGGGGCTGTCCTCATGCCCAGTATGTTCTTTCTGTTCTAGACAGAAGACCTGAGCTGTGGCTATGATGCCTTAAGACCCAATACCTAGGGCTTTAGAAGAAACAAAAATGGTTCTAGGACAAGAAGTAAAAGACGAACAACAACATAAAAAGGGAAGCCAGACCAAAAGAAGAATTAAGTCCACGCGTATGAAATGAGTGCAGAGCGTTCTGGCACTTTTGGAACTGTCCCCTCTCATC
The DNA here is from genome assembly GCA_004024805.1 of Geosciurus inauris. NCBI lineage: Eukaryota > Metazoa > Chordata > Mammalia > Rodentia > Sciuridae > Geosciurus > Geosciurus inauris. Next base: position 39,061 of record PVHX01013066.1, on the reverse strand, counting down.
TGTGAGGGAAATAGCCCAATATGCCCCATGGATGCCTGAAACCCCGGTGGCACTGAACTCTACCTTCTCCTACCAGTTTCACTGGTAAATTCAGCACTTGCAGAGATCAACAGTAACTAACCATACAACAGAAGAGTTACAACAATGTGCCTTTGTAAAAGTGATGTGAGTGCGCTTTCCTCTTTCTCCCCCTCACGTATCACAACTCCTCACTGCACTATAGTAATATTTTCAGACCATGGTTGACCATGGGTAACTGAACCTCAAACAAGGTAGATGACTGAATGTGCAAGATTTGTTATTAAAAATGTTTAAAATAACTCATCCAGCAACACTTAGTTGCCTGCAAAGTTTTTTAAAACATTAAAAGATTTATAATATTCATTGCTGGCAAGGGTGAGGGGGTGGAAACTGAACTTCCTGTTGGTGAGGCTATAAAGGAAGATAATATCTTTGAAAGGCATTCTGTACCTATTAGAGAGTTTAAATTTGCCTGGCAATTATATTTCTAGAAACTGTATGTACAGAAAAACAGAGCATCCACTTGTATAAGGACACCGTGCAGGGCCATACATCATGCCCTACGAGTGACAGGAACGTGCAGAGAACAGGTGCATCTACTAAGGTGGGTCAGTTCTGCAACTGAGCTCATAGTTTGGACTACTACACAATTATTTCTTGATGGCTATAACAAAATGTATCAACTCGGGAAGTTGCCAATGATATAAAGTTGAGAAGAGGAAGAGGTGTATCATCCCCTGTGATGGGAAGAAACAATAGTTAATGTTTATGTATGGCTCTCTTTCCACATACATAGACCACCATCAGGAAGTCCAGGACCTAACAGTGGTCACCATGGGGCATCAGGAAGCCCATTACCTAACATGGTCACCCTGGAGCATGCGGAAGCCCACAACCTGACAGTGGTCACCTTGGAGCATGCAGAAGTCCAGTACCTAACAGTGGTCACCCTGGAGCATGTGGAAGCCCAGGACCTGACAGTGGTCACCCTGGAGTATGTGGATATCCAGTACCCAACAGTGGTCACCTTGGAGCACCTGGAAGCCCACCACTAGATGGTGGTCACCTTGGAAAAGGGGGAAGGAGAATGGCTGCTTTGAGAGGTGGCCTGTCACTTCTCATGCCACACAATTATGTACCATGCTTCTCACATCTGGTCTCTTCGCTGTTCGTGTGACACTGTTCACAGATAAAGGGGCGCCACTGGAAAACTCTTCTAAGATCTGAGAAAGCTCACTGGTGGGGTCAGATTCAGGTGCCCCCTGCTTTTATTCTCCGACCTCTTCCCTGCTTCCTGTCTAGAACCTGGACAAATACCTGAAGAAGGAAGGTTGCCGTACGAGCTTTGAGCTTAGGTTCCATGCTTAGAAATGGCACAAGGGAAAGGCAGGAGGAGGCTGGCTCCAAGGGAGATGTGCACCCCAGCCCAGCCCAGAGTAGGTCTTTAAGCTTAGCAGACTAAAAAGAGGGTGCCCCAGCCCTCCACCTCAGGATTCTGTCTCACACAGCAGACGATTCCCAGCCAAAGTGCTACCTAAGTGGCACTGGCCAGGTACATCAGGGGCAGCAGAGGCAGGATGTAACACTACCATCAGTGCAAACAGCTTCCTCTGGAAGGGCTGCCCCATGCATCTTGCCATTCACGTGGATTCCCAGCCCTAGCACAGTGCCTGGCACAATTTGATGAAAGACTAATTAAGTGAATCTATAAGAGAGTAATGTATACAGTTATCCTTAGATTGTAGGATTATGGATGATTTTAATTTCCTTTTGTATACTCGCCTATATTCTCTGAATATTTAACATCAGAAGAAAACAAATAAAGCTATTTTTTAAAATTATTAAAACTGTATAAGAAAGTCGTGTGCTACCGCTTGATGAAGTGGGGCTGTGCTATTCCACATATTTCAGCACGGCACATCAAACCTCTCTCTCCTCCCTCCCACCACAAACTATTTAAAAAATAGAACAACATCCTGACAAAAATCAATATACGAGATGAGCATTAGTCTTGTCCCCATCAGGATGATGAAGGAGGTTTACTCTACAATTACATTACATATTTATAAAGAAAAACTTGGAAACTGGTCTCTCTTACATCGATGGATGTAGGAACACAAATCATAAAAAATAATAAAATATGAAGTATGTTTGTCATTTGCTGCTAGGAATGCACAACGACGGGCAGGATTTCAGCCCAGGGGGCATGTTGATCCTGCCTCTTGGGAAAACTGCACACAAATCAACAGAAGCCCCTCTGGGTGGCACAAAGTCAACTTCTGTAACTTTACAAAGTGAGATGGCATTGATACTTTTACACCTGTGGCCTGGACTGAACCCCAGGCAATGTCTGGTGACATTCTAGATATCATGGCTGGGGGTGCTACTGGTACCTGGGGTGTGGGGGTGGGATGGCGCTCCCGCCTCCTCAGCCCTGCAAGCCACCGCTGTGGAGGTGAAAGCTTGCCCTGTGCAGTCTGTGTCTGACTGCGATTTAGGCTGTGGACACCCTCACAAATGGAGTGGCTACTCTGACTTCTGTTTTCGTATTTTTAATTGGGCTGTTAAATTACTAATTGGCTACTGAATTTCAAAATGCAACTTTTTTCTTGGAGTTCTGACCATGTGTATGGTCACTGTACTCAGGGATGCCCTCATCCAGCAGTCTTCATGGGGGACTAACAGTGGCCACTGGACAGTGCCTCAGGCAGTGGCTGGCGGACCTGAGTGGGACCTGGCCCCGTGGCACCTGCTGCCCAGGGAGGCTGAGAAGGCGCTGGTGCTGGGAAGCTGCAGACTGTCCTCTCTGCTCACTAAACCCACAGCTGCTTTCTGGGCTGCACACTGCTTACTCTCTGCTTCAAATACCTCCCCTGGCATCTCTCCCCCTCTGGCCCTTTGCACCACTCAGGTCTGGGCTCAAGTGTCACTGCCTCAGAGAGAACATTCCTGGTCCTTCTGGCCATGGACTCCCCTCCTCTGTCTGCCCCACCGTTCGGCTCCTGTCCTTTATCTGAAACCACCTTGCCCTGCAGTTCACTACTTGTTTCCACAAGGCAGCGTTTCATGACTTCTGGGGAAAACAACCCTGAGTCTCACAAGACCTGAGCTGGGGCCTGTCCAGCGAGGCTGGGCTCCTGCTGATGGCCCGCTTTCCTTCTTCCTCCTCTCTAGCCAGGCTAGTGTTGCTCAGCGACTTCAGGAGACTGCTCTGGAGCCGCTGGGCACCTGCCTATAGCACTCTCCTCCTGGCCTCCTGGCTAGTGAACATCCCACCTCCCAGGTGCCTTTGAGGAGGACCCTCCACCACCCCAGTGTGGCCCTCCACACCACCATGCCAGGTCACCTGTCACTCCTTTCCTTGCTTGGGCTTTGGTCGTGAGCCTCTACAGGCAGAGTCTCCTCGTCTATGTCACTGCCGTCACCACAAGCCCGCCACAGTTCCTCACAAGTGTACAACAAATATGTATCGACTAACTCTGCACCCTGCAGACCTAACACTGACTTTGAAAAATAAAATCTAACTAAACATTTAATCAAACTTTCATCTTGATGTTTTCCTAAAAAAAATTCTAGTTTTACACACGTACTCTGATCATGCTTCAGCAACTTGTGTGTGGTCTACGTTAATTTTGCAACAACAACATGATGTAACAAGGTCCTCTGCTAAAGGAAAACAGCCACCAGAGAATGAAGGAGCCAGGTGTGGTGGCCACACCTGTCATCCCCGTGGCTCTGGAGGCTGAGGCAGCAGGAGCCCAACTGCCAGGCCAGCCGCAGCAACTTAGCAAGAGCCTGTGTCCAGACAAAATAGTAAAAGGACTGCAGAGGCACTCTGCAGTCTGGTAAAATGTCCCTGGTTCAATCCTCAGTACAAAAAAAAAGTAGGGGTAGAGCACATACATATGGTCAGTTTCAGGAGATTGAGCAGAAGTGCCATCAGCATCACACACACACACACACACACACACACAGTTACATGTGAAAACAAATGCTAACATCAAAAGCCCTCACTCCTCCGTGAGATCTTGGTACGTGATTCACAGATGCTGCCACTGTAAGGGTCCCCAGTCCTCCCGTGGACAACTCTGTTTCCAGGACAGTGCAGACAAGCTCCTGGAGAGGTCCAAGCAGGCTGCGTCTTGTCCTCGAGGATATTAGCTGCAAATGCTCTCTGCAAACCACACTGTGGAGCTGGCATGGATCGGCCAGTGGCATAGGCTCTGAGGCAGGCGTGAACTTGGGCTTTGTCTTGACGGTGCTGTTTTGTGCTTCTATTAATTTATCATTTTTCTCTGAATACCAGCAAGGGAAACAGTGGGGGAGGTACTGAGAATCTTCTCTTTCTAACCCCTCATTTACTAAAGCTTTGATTGTAGCTTGCACGTCACAGAAACCAGCATCCTGAACACTACAGAGTAAATCTTCCCATTCATAGTGCAGGTTCCTGAAATTTAAGGTTGAGATTTGGAATAGAAAACTAATTGGCTTGTGTATAATCTGAATGGAGAGCTTCGAAGCCACTCTAGGTGTGAAATAGAGAAGGCACTGCATTTCAAGACTGACCAGCTCCCATGGTTCTCTGTAAGATCTGTGCTGATTTCCTATTTCTGTGGCTGCTAATCTCCTGCATCTCCACCTCAGGGTCTGGCAAGAAAGCTGGTCACAGTAAACTGGGGCGTCCCAGCAGAGTCCCATGAGTTTAACGAAAGGGACATTTATAAACCGGAATAAAATGAGAATGTAGGCAAGTCCTTAGAGATCGCCTTCCTCTCGCTCATGTTAAGAACATGCACCTGAGTCCCAAGGACGTCATCAGGAATTGGAGTAAGCACATGCCAGGGTCAAGGCTGGAGCATCTTCTCCGTGTTACCACACAGTTAGCCCTCCATCGTGCCTTCTCTGGATTTCTGCAGCAGCTCCCGAGCTGGTCTGATTCCATTCCCCCTCCTCCAATCTGTCTCTCTACAGTAGCATGGGTCATTTTAACTTATGATTCAGGTTCCGTTGGTCCTGTGCCACAGTGTCTCCCGAGTCCCAGACTGCAAGCTCCTGACCACTGTTTACAAGGCCCTGTGTGACACGTCCCTCCTTCCTCCACACATTTCCCATACCACTTTCTCTCCTCGCTCAAATACATCCAGATCCCATTAACCCTGGGACCTTTGCACTTGATGACCCTTCTGTTGGGAAGGCTCTCTCTCCCCCTTATGCATGGTTAGATGCTCTTCACCCTAGAGTCCATTACATTTGAAAACGAAGCTTTTCCCATTAGTAATATTTGTTTCCCTTGCTTTCTTTTCTCCTTATTGTAGCATTGTGTGTAATTATTTTTCTGTTATATACCTTCATTCTTTTCTTCCAACTGAAACATAACCCCTGAGGCTACCACAAGCAAGGGACAGAGCAAGTCCACATGCATCTTTGTTACAGAAAAGAAAGAATGGTACTGACATGCAAAACTCGGACCTCCCAACCCAGTTCACACCTGACCGTATAAAGATGAAGGTATTAAAAGAAATGAAACCTTAATACTTCAGCAGCTTCAGCCTCTGGTAAATCATCGCTGGGCCCGACTTTCAGGTCCACTTTGGCTCAAGGCATCTGGCATGTGCTCCCAATGAACAAAAACCAAAGCTCCCGACGTGTTTCACCGAAAGGCCCCAGTCTTACCTGAATCTGATTTCACAGATGGTGAAGCTGTAGCCCAGGCAGATGAACTACCACAAGTATCAGAAAAGCTGCCTGCTCTCTTCACCTAACAGCTAGCCTGTAAAAGCTCCAGGTCTGAAAGGTAGACTAAAAGCACTTGTCTGCCCAGTTTGCATGGAGTCACGATCGGTCCACTTCTTTCTCGCGCGAGGGACAGCAGTCACATCTTGTCTCACGGGGCACCATTATTTGTGTGATTTTACAATGTGCCTGGCCCCTGTTATTGTTTTATGGATTTTATCTCATTTTGTCCCCATAACTCCTGGCCTTGGGAACTTTATCTCAGTCACTGAAGAAGAGGAAACTGAGGCTTCACCAGCCAGGCAGGGAAAAAGGATGAGAAAAGGACCCGCAGGGCCTAGCAGAGAGCAGCAGGTGCTGAGGGCCCTGGTGCCAGTCTGCAACCCTGGAGCTCCGGTGGCTGGTGGGCTAGCTCCACCCTGCAGAACACTGTGCATTATCACAAGCAGAGCGTTCACCTGGTGAGAACGGGCTCTTCCATGTGAGGGGTTGTATCTCTGGCAGAAAGCAGTGCAGCAGAGTCCTGCTCCACTGCTCCCAGCTCGGGTCTCCACATACAGGCCACGGGTCAGCAGGACTGGGAAGAGAGAACTCCCCCAAGCATCTGTTTATGGTCACACAGTGCAAATCACTGCATGCTTGAGAATCACTGAACCACACTTCAGTCATGCTCGAGAAGCCCTCTGGCCGCCACCACATCCTGGTTTCGAGGTGAATGAGCACATTGTGCAATTTAAACACGTGTGTGTGTGTGTGTGTGTGTGTGTGTGTGTGTGTGAAGGAGAAGACCCAACGCAGAGAGCAGCAGACAAACACAAGGAGCTGACCCCAATGCCCCGTGTCGGGACTGGTCAGCCTTTGGAAACTATGAAGTAGCCACCTAAAGACCTTGCTGGTGACAGACAGCAGGGATGCTGCTCCTGACGATCTGTGCAAAGCCTTGGACTCCTGTCACTTGTCCGAGCTCCTCAAAGGAACGTGTCACCCCCTCTTTCTTTGGTTCTTATAAATTGACTGTTTCCTCTTGGGCACCCATGCCTCCCCATTCTGGAATGACACCCCAGCTTTGCCAGGGAAACAATCCTGTGGCATCCTCAGTGGTGTGGGCTGAGGGGGGACATGGCCCAGCCTGGCTGATCAGAGGCCCATGCCTAGGACCATGAGCTAGTTACTGTATGTGCATGCCACCTGGCCAGCCTGTGACACTTGGTCCCAGGACCTCTGCCAGTGGGCTGGGAAGGGGAATTTCAGTGTGTGGTTGGAATGTCTGGCCTGATCAGAACAGTCCTGAAGGGTGGCCAGTGGTCATCCCCTCCACCCGCTGCAGAGATCCTCCCCAAAAACCAGTGCAGAAGAAAACAGTGCCAAGCCATGCGGTGGGAAGGCGTGGGAGAGGGGTCGACGCTGTCCCTGTGCCCTGTCCTGGCCCCACCCATCTAAACCCTTGAACCTTCAGTTAGTCAACCCAACAAACTGCACCTCTCTTTTGGGGGGGTTGGAGAGATTTTTATTTGAGTTTCTATCCCTTTCTAGGAGGCTCTTGATTAACACATGGTAACAAATCAATGTTTTTAAGACATTATCAGTGGAAACAGTAGTTTCCTCAGCCAAAGAGCTGGATTTCTGGAAGGCTCACATGTGCTAGATGGTCCCCTGGGCTCCCTGTCACTGGTGCGTGGAGACCCACTTGCCACCCTGCTCCACACCCTGGACCCTCGGCTCACCCTCGGGGGTGCACCCTTCCCTTCCCTCCTGTGCCTCTACCCGAAGCGTGGCAGCCGGGTGATGCAGGCCCAGGCTGGCAAGAGGGGTCTGTGGCTGGAAGAGCCTCTTGGATGTCCCGGGTTTTATGTCATACGCGGTCACGGTGACCTGGTCCTGTGACAGATCCTTTATGCCCATGTCAGCAAATTCAGAAGATTGCCCTGACGGGGCAGTGCTGCGTGAGACACAGAGAAGCCGGTGACATACTGAGAGCTGTGCATTTGGTCCACCAGAAACCTAGCGTTTCCTGCCTGCAAGCACAGGTAGCGGGAAAGGACTGGAAATGTTCTCGGGTCTTCTTAAAGGACAGCCTGCTGTGACGGGTCGTCACAGAACCCCAGCTGGGGTTTCTCTGAGCTCCCACTGGTGCTGCCCCACACTGGGCCATCCACAGCCCCACCAGTGTCATCCTCATTTTGAACAGGGGCCGAGGGAGGCTGAGTGACTCCAGGGATGGGCCGTGATGGAGACGCACTTCTGGCTGGATGCAGAGGTCTAAGCCACCACAACTCTGGAGGGCAAGAGACCATGTCTGGCTGGCTCCCTGCAGTAGGCAGAGGGCCACATTCCTCCCAGCACGGCCCTAGGACAGCTCCACCAGTACTGTTGTGAGCAACAGGTCGGGCGCTGCCTCAGGGGTGCCAAAATGGGTGGTTGCTAACGGCACTGGAAGTAGGCAGACCACCTGTTGGAGATGCCTCCAAGGGTCGTGTGTGGCCCACAGTGGCATCCTCGCCCACAAGGACAGCTGTCGAGAGGCACAGCTTCAGGCTGCACCCAGACACCTCCTGGACCAGAGGCTACCTCTAACAAAACCCCACGTTTCACATGCACATCAAAACCTGGGACCCACTAGGGTGGAGCAGGGCTGGGGAAATGCAGCTCAGCCACAGCGGGGGCACCTTGTGGGGTAGAAAGGAAGGAGAGGAGGGTCAGGGAGAGGAGGAAGAAAGGAACGTCCGTGTTAGCTGGAAACTCTCATGGGGCAGAGGAAATGGGACATTGGGCTGATTTAGTCCAGCCAGGCAGGACAGCTTTCTGCACAAGTTTAGCGTTGGCCACACTGGGACCTTTTAAAATGCTCATGCTTCCACGGCAGGCCGGTTTCTGACAGCAGGAAAGAGCAGGGTGCAGGTGACTTGAGCAACAAGAGCAGCACGAGCCACAGGCACAGGGAAAACAGAGCGTAAATGTCAGCCCGGAAGGCGCTATTTTTAGGTTCCTGGAAGACAGCCACAGTGCCCCGATGACCTCTGCCCCGCGTGGCCCGGGTCAGCCTCCCACTATTCACCCCTTCCTGGCCCTTCCTTCCCCCTTGGCTCCTTCACCGTATTTTCTCCCAGTGGGGGGAAATGATGATAATACCCATCACAGAGGGCAGACACCACAGGAAGAAAACACTGCAGCCCAGCATTCAGCGGGGAGAACACTCCCCCTCCTCTCCTCAGCACCCACAGGGAGCCCAGGCATCTCTGGGCTCCGGTTTGGACCTGCTAAACCTCAAAATGTCAAAGTTCAGGCGCACACTAAAATATGTCTTTCCTCCTCTAAACTGAGATGGTGCCCTCTCCCCTCTTCTTTTCTCATCTCCCGGGGAAGCTGTTCTTTTCAGAATATTGTTTTCCAGAGCCAAAACCTTGGTTATCTCCTCAGAATAAGGAAGACTGATAATGGCAGCCAGAGACCTTAGCACTTCATATTTGTAGCTGCTGTTATGAAAGGGAGAGACGGAACGACTCTGAGAGCGGGCCTCCCTCTTGGCACCTTCCGCAGGCAGAAGTTTTCACCACAAAGAACAAGTCAAAGCTTTCTCTGGGTGGCGGGTGATGCACTTGTGGAGATGAAACAGCAGAGCTAAGCTACCTGTCCTGGTCCCTATCCACAGCCACGTCCAGCAGCCTTGATATTGGGCGGCTATTGTCCAGCAGAGATTCATCGTGGACTCAACCACTGGGAACCCTTATTTAAAGAAATAAGAGAAGTTGCAAACAATGTACTCAGAGCAAAAGGAAAGGCAGGCTTGAAAGACAGCATACGCATTACAACAGAGAGCCAGCATCTTCTCCTGGTAGTACTTAACAAGGAAATCCTTCAAGCTGCCTTCAATGTGCGAGATGGGGCAAAATTTCTGGGAGTTGACAGAGAAACTTTCATACAATTATCTTTTCATGAAGAAAAGTCCCTGAAAATCCCTACACAGGTGTGCTTACGTAGAAGCACCAGGAGAAAGCTCTTCCACCTACGGGCAGGCTCTCTTGGGACCACCAGGTACACTGTGGAACCCAGGGCTGCAGCAGGCCTTGGCCTCACAGCTGACTTCGGGTACAGTCCTCGGCATCACCTGGGCTTTGAGGCTCCAGCTCATCCGAGACGATGGCAACACACCCACAGCCCCTGCCCACGGGCTGTTCTGTTTGGCCAGAGTTAGGCGTGTGAAGTGCCTAGCAGGCAGGTATGGGTTCTGAATATCTTCAGTGTTGACGATTTTATTTTAAATTAAGTAACTGACAGTAAGTGCATATGTTTACGATATATAGTAACACAGTATACACCATAATGAATGTGCACGTCTGTCCTTACTCAGTGACGAATGGCAAGCTTCTGTTCTCAGGGCACCACGTGGAGGCCCGGGTGTGTCTGCTGTGTGACTGGTTAAGGCAGGCTACTTAACACAATGTCTTATCTGTGTCTCCCACAAACAGGCCACCAGAACGGCTGGGAATAGACTTGTGCCTGTGGAAGCAGACACTCAGCCTCCTCCAGGCAGAGAGAATCGTAGGCAAGCTGGAGTCGTCTCTGGAGACTGTGTTCACTGGCCTTCTACAATGTGTGCAGGGGAGGCGGAGTGTGCTTGTCCACAGCAGCCTCTTGCTCCACTGAGCCTGAGTGGACGTGTCTCGTTAAAGGCCAGCCAAGCAGGATGTAGCTTCAAATTACAGTAACAAACCAATTAGGACCACGCATGCATCGCTGGAGCTGGTAGCACCCTCCGGGGCAGAGGGATGCAGAGGGCAGGTAAGCTGAGGACAAAGGCAGCCAGAGTCCCTCGTGTTCTTTTCCCTGCCCCTCCTTTGTCCCCAGGTGGAGGGAACTGTGCCCCCCTCTGCTCCCATATGGACCCCTACCGTCCTCCAACTGCCCATGCTCCCAACCCACAAGATATAGTCCACAGCCCTTATGTTTTAGAAACACTGATTCCAATCTGAAACAAATTGCCATAAAGACAGAATGGCAATACCATGTGCCCCAGAGAGCCATAAAGATCAGCCAGTTTCTGTTTGTGAAAAGCCTTGTAAACCATAAAAAATGAACAAAATGTCAGTTTTGACAGGGAAGATCCTGAAGGGGGGCCAGAGACAGGCCAGAGGCCACTGCTCCTGTCCAGTCCAGCCATGAAGACAGGGTGATGTTTCCATAAAACCACCCCCTCAAGGCACAAGGGACTCCAAGCTCTTTAGTCAGAGACACTTTCACCTCAGTGTCATTCTTCTGAGCCAGAGATCAAGCTGCCCTCTCTACCCACTGCTGGGACACCTAATGCAGCATGTGCAAGTATAGATGACCCTCTAGCCATGAGCTAAGTTGCCTTATGAGAAAGATCATCCCCACTTACGTCTCCATTTGGCCCAAGGCTGACCACGCTCTTCAGTGGTATCCTTACCACAGGTGCTTCGTTTGGGCTAGGAAGGAAGCCTTTTATGTCTGAACATGCGGCGGCCAGGCCTGCGCAAGAAGAGGAGGGAGGTGTGGCCCCGTCTGGGAGCCTGCTCTAACCGCTCCATCTGGAAACTCCAGAGAGCGGTGCCCTGGCAGTGTTAAGAGCGTCTTCTTAATTTTCAGGGGTCCACCGCTGGGGGGAACCCTCTCGGGGGATGTCCCGCAGCTGGTGAGTGTATGGGTGGAACCGCCCAAGGCCACCATGGCCCCACACTTCAGCCGTGTCCCAGCTGTGTCTGAGCCATGCAGCCCAGAGGCAGACCCTCAACAGCTCACGGGCGTGGGAATGAGGAGTCTGGGGAGTGTGGGTCCCCTCTGTGGTGAGTCTCACCAGGACAGGGTCCTGCTTCCCTGGTCCACAGAACCTTCACAGGCCTGGAGGTGAAGCCAGTTTGTTCAGGCTTCACAGTGCACCATGCCCTCCCCCACGTGGGAAGATGGAAACATCACTGGGCTTTGGAAGTCAGAGACTCCCAGGGGAACCTAAGTGTGATGTCGCCAAACCTTGCCAAGAGCCAAGCCGGGCAAGAGCATTAGCTCTCCCCTGATCGACCCACCGGGTTCCCATGAAGATGGGCATCCCTTCCACAGGAAGGACCTCACAATCTAGGGTGCCTGGGCAGCAGCAGGGATAGGCTCTCGGAACATGCAGCCAGAGTGCCAGTGAGACTTCAGCAAGAAACAACTAAGACAAGGAAAATGAAACCCATACTGGCGGAGGGAAATAGAACAGGAAGTAGAGAGCAGAGCCATCAGAGCCTCTGAGAGGACTTTGACGAAACTCTAGAAGAGGTTCCAAGTTAAGCAGAACCATGACGAGGTGAAAATAAAACCATATTATGGAAATTACACTAAACTGAACATATCTCGCTTTGCCAGCAAAGCGACATACGCGTTTCTAAACTCAATACTATATTTAAAAACGCTCCAATTTTTGCATACATTTTCTTATAAATATGCTAATTCTGTAGAGAGATACGTTGTTATACAAAATATTAACCGTTATCAATAAAATCTTAACAGGTATTATTTATGCGTGTATTTTGTTACACAAACTGCATTTCTGTGTCTTCTGAGATGCAATATTAAATTGATCAAGTTTTGTTCTTGAAAGAGCAACATAGTTCACTGTGAATCATTAAAACAAGTTGCAAACAGCTGAAGCAAGTTTTTCTCTGACACATTATTTCTATAAATACTTCTATGGACTCTGTGAAGCTCAGAATAGGCCATATGCCGCCTCTGGCGAGGCTGACGGGAATCCTGGGCTTTATTTCACAGGATCTCACCAGTGGAGTCTCAGAGCTGCCACCTCCTGAGCCCCGCGCCGCTGCCCTCCGCCCTGTGAGGTTTGTCCTTAGCTAGTGTGGCACGCAATGGTGGCTCCCATTTCTTCGGTGAGGGTGGGGGGCACAGGAAAACCACAGCAGACGTCTTACGGATGCACGTGTGGGTGAGGGCGGCAGAGGCCAGCCTCCAGACTCTAGTGACCTGTGTGCGCAGTACCTGCGCTGTCCGCAGATGACCAGCACTGCGATTTTTAAAATCAACCTGCTTTTGACCTTGATAATTATTTTTTTAAAGAAAAGCTTAGGTAGTTACGTATTTAAGGCCCTATTCTCATTTTTCAATAGTAGATACTAATATACATTAAAATAAATGAGTGACTTCATTAATGTCCATGTATGTGCTCTTAAAATCACCAGATACATCTCCCTTCAGGAAACACAAGTCTTTGGTGTAAAAAAGACCTGGATGGAGGCCCAAGAACTTGGGGGCCCACTACTGCTCCTGGCCTGGGTGGAGCCCAGGGAACAGCGCGCTGGGATGAGAGGCAGGTTGGGAGGTAAGGGTGCTGACCCCCACTTTCTCGCTAGAGAAAGAGACCCAGGAGCAAGAGACCCAGGCTCTCTTTGCCTTAGTCCTTCCCCTGTAGAGTGAGGTGACAGGATAGGTCATTCTATCAATTCACTGATAGAATATAATCTAGCACCCCTTCCAGAGCCAAATGCTACTGAGTTCACAACTAGATGAAGTCCCCACGCCTCGGCATCCCCATAGAAAAGATGTTGTTTTTAAAAGCATATCTTCCCCCACTAAGCAGGGCTATGGTGAAATAGGAATAAGATAGTTTCTGTATATGCTCCATGGAAAACATGAGAAAAAGCAAGGACTGCAGCATCCGAGAGAGCTCAAATAGTGCCCCAGGGTCAGGGGCTGCGTGTCCCGGCAGTGTCAAAACACAGGGTCCTGGCGTACATGTGCAAACACATCTGCCTGGTTTCAGGGGTCTAACTTTGCATGGGACACCAGTATTCCTCAAAGAAAACAAACTCCCAGGCCATGACTAGTGCTTCAAGGACATGCAGTGCTGACCGATAGCAGACGCTTGTTTTATCCGGCCGCTCTTTTCCTGCAGCGCGCAGGACCTGGTGTCCAGGTAAGCAATGTAAACATTTTCAGCAAAACAGGAGAAGTCCTCTGACGGCAGACACCATGGTGTTCTGCACATCACGCCATGACAGCCAGCCTGCCCACATTCCCAAAGGTGCTGGTTAAATTCCTGCGCTCAGGACCCAGGGCTCCTGTAGTCATGGGCTATCAGGCATCAAGGCAGAAGAAACCAAGAGTACAGACCCTGATATATGTAACCGCAAATGGAAAACAGCTGCAACTAAACTGAGTTTTGCTCAAATTGAAAAAGTCCTTGGTTCACAAGGGAATTGAGGGGTTCTCAGGTGCAGTCAACGTAAATGCTTCCACATGAAGGAAGAGCCATCCTATAGAGCTCAGCCTTGAGCAGCAGACTGATCAAAACTTACTTTTCCCTATCAGTTCCTTGTAAAGGGGCATCTCAATAGAAATCCTTTGTCTTCTTCTTTATCTTACACCAGAATTTAGGGAGTTCTGCAAGTGCTAAAGTCATTGAGCTAAAGAGACTAATTTAAACAGGAAAATAAAAGTCTGAAATATACAGTTAAACCCCTAATGATATAATTTGATTTAGGCTGTTGTATGGGTCAGCTTTTCCCTTACCATAAGAAATTACCAAGATGGGCTAATTTAAGAAGAAAAGAGGTTTATTTAACTTGCAGTTCTGGAGGCTGAACAGGCATATGACATGGTACAGACTCTGTCACCTGGCTGTCACCTCCTGGAAGCTTGGGATGGTGGAGGGTATGCAGGAGTGGGTGGCCAGAGAGCTAAGTGGAGCCAGGCTCAGACTTTGATGGTCACCCTCTAGACAGAACTATTGACGGGTCATATAAGAGGAAGCTAATCCCTTTCCAGGGCCACCTGTTAAAGGGTCCCTCAGCTCCCCATCCCCACACCAGGGTCCAAGCTCCTAGCACCTGGACCTTTAGGGGAAAAAACCACATCCAAATTAGATACCATGAAAGACACCCCCACTGCCTTTCCAGGAATGCAGGCCAGAGGCTTGCAGCAGCTCCTGGGAGCTGAAGAAAGGAAGACCTCCAGGCCCCTCCCAACACCCATGGTCAGAGGCTGCAGTTCCTGGTGCTCCCTGTGACTTGGGAATCCCTGCCTGACGTGCTTTTCCAAAGAGGTGAACGCAGGCACCCTGCCACCCTGGTCCAATTCTAGATCACCGTGCGGACCTACTGATCAGAACCCACCAGAACCTGAGACAGATCACAAGGTTCCAGAGATGAGAACTCAAGGACTTGAAAAGGGCCACCCTGCCAGGGCTGCAGGAAAGCAGTGCTGCCCAGCGCATGTCTGACCCAGATGCATCCGATTCTGCCCAGGGAAAAAGTGAACCTGGAAAACCTTCCTGAGACAATCCTACATGCCCTCCATGAAGAGGACCAGAAGGCCTCAGATGGGCACACAGGTTGGTATCCTTTCCGTGACTAAGAAACCACACCATCGGCAGCTGGTCTCCCTGTGCTGTGCCATTAGCATTAGCTGGAGTTTTGATTTAAAAATATTCTCTGAACACTTAGATTTGCTATGGCAACCACTCATGGCCAAGTACATTAAACTCTGGAGTAGACTATATATGCAAAAAAATTCAAAAATAATTTTACAAATAGCATGCTTTCAATGACACCTTTATATCTTGGGAGAGACACCTGAGATTTCTAACAAACAGCCCTGCTGATCTAAATAGAGAAGCTATTTTCTCACAAAGACTATACAATACATGAACACACCACAGATCCAGCATGGTTCAAAATGGGGTTTTACCCTGCAACACAAGGACAGGCGCTGTCTCAGCTCCTACTTGGCAGCTACACCCTGAGGAGGCACCCTGAGGTGGCTCCCTCTAGGTCCCAAGCTCTCAGTTGGCCTCAGAGCTAAGGGAGTATGGGCTTGAGAGGACCCTGTCCTTGAGAGAACAGTTCTCCCTGTGGCTGAGCAAGGCTGTCTGAGACGGAAGTGCATCTAGAGAACGCAGAAGCTGCTGCAGATGGGTGTTAGCACCTCTGCAGAGCCATCCAAGGCCAGGCAAGAATAGAAACTGTTTTCTATTCTCACACCAGGGCCTCAGCTTAAAGGGAGGTGCAGCCCCTAGCTGGCCTGGTATTTCCTAATATTTGGAAACTGTTTCATGCAATCCTCTGGCTTTGAAAATTGTATGTAGTAGAGTGAGGATTCTGAAAGAGAACAATTACTTGTAAATAGATTCATTAACAAGTGAATTCATTAGTAAATCACTAGTAAATGGATTCATTAGCTCCTCGCCTGTTAATGGAAAGTAGATGTTTGTGAACATTGAGGTCTCCTCTGTCACAGACTTAACAGCCCGTCCCAGTACCATGAAGGAGGAGACGCACTCCTCTTTCACTTCCTGGGAGCCCTTCTTCAGCTGTCCCCTCTTCAGTGTCTCCAGAAAAGAGCAAATTCCCCAGGAGCTCAGGGAGGTTAAAACAAGTAAGTGTCATCCCTCACCAACCAAAGAGGTAAGCGACAAACAAGCTGAGTGACTCGGGGCACGCGCTTGGGCTTCCATCGGCACTTCCCTGTGTGTGGACACAGGGACACTACTTAGCCCTGAATATCAGAAGCCAAGTGGGATGCGCAGTGCCTTCCCACTTAGGGAAGGACAGTAGAGAAGGCTGACTAAGCGTATGTGATGCCCTCCATCCTCCAAACTTCCTCGGTACACAGCAGAGCTGGCGAGCGGTTTTCCTCGTCTAGATTTCAGGGTTACTGCAATCAGAACCAAACCAGTAAATGTAGCCGAGTGATGTTTTCTACATAGGACAAAAACCTGATTTACAAAATACAGGTTTGTAAGTCGAACCTTATAGGAGAGTCAAGTTTGATCGGAGGTAGTTTGAGGACTGGAGGGTGCTCTGCCCCACCCACCTCTCGCAGCTCAGATGGAGCCTTCTACCCTCACCTAATCAGCAGGGCCTGAGGATGAATGTGCACCTCATCTGACTCACCAGCACTTAGGTGATTCATTGCTCCCTTTTGGCAGAATGGCCACTCTTTGGAATGTTTCTTTTATTTCCTGTTGAAAACCAAATATCTTTTGAGTGGCAGGCAATTCATTACAACCTCCGTTCACTCCCCACCTTTCCAGTGAGGCCAGGTGGCTCCTCTTGCAGCAAGCTTTGGCCAATGTCCAATTACCTTCTCTAGTTGCTGTCCCTAAGCTGCACTGTGGGTCCAGCTTGCTGCTGGTAGGATTGATTTGACATCCTCTGATCAAACAATCACATTACTCCTTCTCCCTTGGCAGGGATGAGTCAGATGAGAACATTCCAGAAGGTCACTTTCAGAAAACCAAGACTTAATTGAGGCAGGCCTATGGCAGAACCCAGGCTCTCTGTAAAGTCCCTGTGCCTCTGCGGCTGTCTGCCACAAGGCGATGGCTGTCCACCACAGGTTCTCGCTGGTCCCTGTCTGGATGGATTCCGGCAATCTTCATTAGACAGGTAGCCCACCAGGCAGGAGAGTGTTCTATTTCAGAGATTTATAAAGTGTGGCACAAGAATCTCCTTTCAAGCTTAAAAGAGATCTGACATTTGACTGAATTTAGGCAAGTATTGGCTGGCATTAGTAAAGACAGATCCGGGAACATTACGCCTCCAGCAGAGACCGTCTTAGGTGGCTTAACCTTGATGTGAATGATTTTCAGATGCTCCTCATGATTAGTTTCATAGTCTCAGTCCCATAACCTAACATGCATTGAATTCTCCCGTTTTCTCTTTTATCCATGGTGGTGACCAACGCCCACTGTGGTCATTTCTCAACATCCATATCATATCTGGCTTCCCACATAACTCTCAGAAACCCAGAGAAACTGACTTTCCAGTCATTTTTAGACATTTGCCAATTATGTCTGCAGCTCTGCAAGGAAGGATTAACTAAATCAAAATGCAGTTGCCACCTGATAATGACCTTCAATTTGAAACTAATGTCACACAACCCATATTATAAGAGGTGAAAAAATTGTTTCAACTTCAGAACCTTATTATTTATAAGTTACCTATTTCAACCTTCCACCGATTAAGCAGAAGCCTGACCTTCTAACTTCATATTTTTGGCCAAGAAAAGTGTCATGATAAAATTCTCCCCATAGATTTCAGAAAATAAGTATTGTGCTGTATAGCATTGGTGCCAACTAGCTGCCAGAAAGCTGAATCATGATCCAATCATCACCTGCCCTGGGTCCCCATTAGGACACTCCAATCTGGCTGGAGAGATAAAATATCAGCCCAGATAGAGCATCAGCCCTGGAAGAGCATCTCACACTGGGTGGACCTGAGCAGGCCCAGGGGGCTGGGGGCCCACAGTCATGGGAGACTGGACAGGCCACTGGGGAAGAGGATGAAGGTATGGGGCAGGGAGACAGAATTGCACAGCCGTGTGATATTGAGGGAAGCTGCCGCCACCGTGCACAGAGCCCAATCCCATGGCACTGGGCTTCTGTACACAGAAAAGGCTTTATTGCATGATCAGCTAGCAGAGAAGGCAGGAGCCAACAGCTCAGATGGGTTTCCCCAGCTGGATGGTAGTGGGGGAATTCACAGGAAGGGAGAGACAGGAGCTGCTGTTGGCTGGGTGACAGGAAGGGGCTTGTGTTTATTTTCTGTGCAGGGGTTTTGACCTAGTGACCCAATTTCTGTGCAGGGGTTTTGAGCTAGTGACCCACTGGCCTGATGGTCTGGAGGCTTCTGCTCAGGTCCATTCCTGAAAGCCAGTTCCCACAGTCATTAGTGAAGGGCCTGAAGGCTTTTCCTAGAAGATGACCTAAGTCAGGGGACTGTGTCCAGGTGCCCAGGCCTTAGCTGATTGCATATGGTCAGCATATACAGTGCTTCATCCAGTGCCTCAACCTAGGAGGGATAAACAGCCACCACAAATGGCAGACTTCATTGAGTGCTAGGACCAGCCATGGTTCCAAATGCTCTCGCGCCTATTTAACCATCACTGGAGATGTGACATGGCCATCAGGGTCACCCTCATGGTACAGGCAGCCACAGAGGTTCTAAGTAACCTCAGAAGTCCCATAAATGGCAGAGCCAGAGTTTGAGCCCAGGCGATATGGCTCCAGAAGTGCTCACAGCTTCCATCCCTGCTGGGCCTGCACCTGCAATGGCCAGATTCCCTAAGCACAGTGCCACTGGGTCTGACCAGAGGGTGCAGGGAAGACTGCAGAGACCTGGACAGCTCCCATCCCACCCAAAACGGGTGCCCTGTCAGCATCAGCCTCCAGGGCCCATGGGACCAGGGTTGTCAGGTTTGGGTTTTTAAGGAGGTGCCAGAAATCTGATTTTATATAAAAAATTCTTCTTAAAAGAACATATAGTCAAGTTATAGGTTTCAGGTGCACAGTCTGAAACAAGAGGGAAAGGGAGGGACAGGGATGGAAAGGGGGCTCGGGTTCAGAGACCCTGGGAAGAGGCAGCAGGGCCGTGTGAGGGAGTGTCGTTTATGTCATGCCTCGTGTGGGTTCGCTTGAAGAGTTGGGGTCCCGCAGGACAAGGGGACCCCACGGGACGAGGTCAGGGGTCCCAGAGGATGAGGGACAATGGGGTGGACGGTGGCGGAGTCACTCACCCAGACACCGGGGGTAGGTAAAACTGCTCTGCCAGAGCAAGAAACAAACCCCTTTATTTCAGTTAGTGCAACAGTTTATATAGGGTCCTCGGACCAATCATGGCCCTGAGGTTAGGTTACAGCCAATAGGGTATTGATCTCTGTCAGGTGCGCAGCCAATCAGCATGGGATGAGAAAAGGAGAGGCACTGAAGGCAGCCAATCAGCATGGGGTAAAGAGGAGGGGAAGTATTCAAAGTAACCAATCAGCATAGGGCAAAGGGGAGGGGAAGTATTCAAATAACCAATCAGCATAGGGCAAAGGAAAGGGGAGGGGAGGCATTAAAGGCAGCCAATCAGCATAGGAGGCGCTGAAGGCATGGAGAGAGCTCCTATAAGGGAGGAGGATAACTGGTGGGATCTGTGGAGGGAGAGGAGATCTGTGGAGGGTTCCGGCAAGGAGGACGGTGGACAGGCCAGCCAGGGCTCCCCACGGTGTGACATGGATGGGTCACTCAACATGTGGCTGCAGTTTTCCCCAAGGTAGATCATGTCATTTGTCTGTGGCTTCCCTTCTCCTCAGAAGGACTCTGGAGGCTCAGCTGGCCCTTCTCCACATGGCCCCAGCACCTCTCAGCACACCCCCCAGAGGCCTGAGGACCCTCCCCTGTGTTCGCAGCGCCCTGTGGTCCTCTTCTGTTTGAGCATCGTCTCTCTGCCCGGCCCCCTGCTGAAGCTTCTTGCCGGTCCTCTTCCGCCTCCACTGGACACGAGACTGTTTTCTTCATGGCTATATCCACAGCACCCAGGACACCCTGGACTGGGGCAGGCATCCCATGAACCCTCCCTGAAAGCTAAGAGTGAGTGGAAGGGACCTGACAGACAAGAAGGCTCCCGTCAGGGGTGCGGATGAAATGCGTAGCAGCTGCCCGGCACTTAGCACATTCCAAGGCAACACTGCTTTGTAAAGCAACTAGGAAGGACAGGGGACTGGAGGTGGTCCCTGGAGCCTGGGGTCTGAAACCTGACCAGGCTTCCAGGCAACTGGCCTGTACCCACAGCCACTACCCAGCCATGGCAGGGCTACCCTGGGAATCCCTGGGTGGACCTGTGGAAGTTGCCCAGTGGGAAGCTGCTGGGCCACACTCTGTGTTAAAAACTAATAATTTGTTTCATTTTGTTTCTTGCTTAAACATAATCTTCAAGCTGCCATTTATTGCTGCCTTGCTGATAAACTGGAGATTTGGGAATGGTGTGGTATTATGCTAACAGCAATGAGAAGTTGAGAGAAAGCAAATGCCATTTCTATCGTATGTATTGTAGTTATTTAAAAAATCACAATCACATTACCATAATAAGAGGAATGGGGTTCCTTTTATGATTTTTTATGTAATTATGCCCTTTATGAATAGTAATTGACTTGGAAATAGATCCTTGTCCTGCGGGGTCAGGCTACAGGGAAGAAGGAAATTGCTGGAAAAACGATTAAAGGATCACTTAGGCTTGCCTGGCTTGGCTAGAAAATTCCCTTTCTTCTCTGAATTCTTGTCTAACTCCTCACTCAAGCAATTTTTATTTTGCTGTAGGGTCTGGTCACCTGAAGAAATAATGGCTGTGAATTTTAAGCCATTTAAGGTGATTTACAACTAACTGTTCAGCTGGTCGGTGACAGTAGAAGTGTGGTGGTCTGTCCCTGGGAAGCCTGGGCAGACAAGGAGGGGCTTGGGCACACACAGGGGCCAGGCTGAAGGCAGCATAGCATCGTCCATGGTTTTGTGTCTAAAATCCTAATACTGAGCATTGGTATGTCACACCTTCTTAGAATACTGTATGCAAATGTGTATGTGTTATACTCTAAGATTATACTGTAAGATCTTATTCTATAAGACTGGCTCTAAGACCATTTCCAAATGAAGCTAAAACATCCCCAAAATAATTACAGCTAATGTACTTAACCTCTTCTGGGGCATTACCATTACCTCCATGGGACAAATAAGCAGGCTAAAAGCCGGTTCTGCCCGGGACTCCAGTTAGTACGTGGAAAAGTTTGAATTAGAACCGTCACATTGGCACACACAGCTGGGCTGTGGCTGTGGGTGATGAGTGGGTATGATTATTCAGGGGAAGTACTTTTTCTCCAGAGTGAATTCATCGTGTGCTTTAAGATTAACAACATGGTTTCCATACACATTTGGGAGATAGACTGGAAAGGTTTTGGAGAGCTGTTTTTCACTGTTCGCATGATCCCAGACAGCTGGCCTTTAGGGGGGTATGAAACCATGCATCATGCAAAATGTTGCTTCCCTTGTGGCTCTGGAAGGTGCTCACCAAACACCCAGCGAATCTCCTTGTCAAAGCTGCGTGTTGGGTCAACTGTGTGCCTTCTCTACTGTGGCAGCCTTAATTTAATTCTGCTTCTTTGTATCTGAGTGGGTGAAATGACCCTCAGGGGATTTCTCACCCTCCCGTTTCTTTTCTTTTCCTTTCTGGGTCTCCTTTGCTCACAGCCCTGCCTTTCTCCCATCATGCCCTCCAATCCAGACTCCACAGGGGAGAGGAGGTGCCCACGTTGCTCTTTCTCTTGAGCACCACTCCCCCTTTCCTGGTAACAGAATCTCAGGGTCTTCTGGGGAAACATCCTTCTTCCACTCCTACCCCATTTGATACGTAGGAAGAACCTTCTATCCCTACTCCTGACAAGTTCTCTCAAGGGTGATCTCAGGAACCAAACCAGGTTGCACTGACTGGGTATCAGGAACACCTGGGAAGGACACTGTCCCCCAGGTGGGATTGCTGAGCTGACCTGGACCTCCCAGGCTGTCCAGACCTCATCAGAAGGATCTACATAGCAGCAAGACCCACAGGATGAAGCGGGTTGGGGACCAGGAAAGCTAATCCTGCTGACATCACCTGTGATCCTACACCTGCTCAACCTGCCCTGCTCCAGCCATTTGAGACAGAGCATTGCTTCTGGTGCTCAAGACCGTTGGAACTGGTTTCTGAATCCAGGTGGCCTGTGTGTGTACATCTTCTGAGTAGGCACACCGACTTTGCTAAAGAGCTTCCTTTGACAGCTGGCTATAGCTATTTTACAAACTGCTTTTCTCTCCAAGTAATTCATCTCATTCTTAATCTTTTCTCAATAATTTTATTTTATTTCTAGAAACATTAAGCCTACGGCAAATTGAAGCTTTCTGCCCACTAATGATCTGCAATTACATAGTTTTATCAAGTATTCCCACTTAATGGCTCTTATTAGGGTTTTCTACTAACGAAACTGGAAATTTCTTAGATTTATAAAATAGGCAGCCCCAACCTCAACTTTGTCAATAAATCGTTATACAATATTGTCGATGCAAAATGGTCATCAGAAACTCATCTGAGAATAGGATCAAGCATTTCGTGTTCATTTTGGCTTTACTTTTTAATTAGCATTTGCCTTGTTCTCAAAGCCCGAGTCTGCAGAGGATCTTACAGGGTCCTGTGACTAAGTGTCCACCCGAGGTCACTGCTTATCCTCCCCTTATCCACTAGTGGTTTGATGTCCAATTTGTCCTGGGTGTGTAAGGGATAGGAACAAAAAGCAATCTAGGTCACCTCCCCAATCACACCATTAACAAGGACAGAAATTCCACTCATTTCTATGCAAATAAAGAGACAGGTGACTGGCTGATTGTCCTCAGTGCAGAACAATGAGAGTCCAGGGTACAGGACACCCACCACAGCTGTTCAGTCCTCCACCAGAGAGACTTCCTCTTCACACTCTGATAGGATCACGACTGTACTGAGTCTAAACAATGCCACACTTGGGGCTGGGCTGGGGCTCAGGGGCAGAGCACTTGCCCAGCATGTGTGAGGCACTGGGTTGGATCCTCAGCACCACATAGAAATAAATAAAAACAAAAGCATTGTGTCCATCTACAACTAAAGAAAAAGAAAATGCCGCACATCTGACATTTCTTTTTCTTGTACAGGGCTGATTCAGGGCTAACGGAACTTGCCAAAATGGCAAGAAACCAGGAAGGCTAATAAAAATGTGTGGTCAGGGAAGGTGAAACAGGACACCCTGACTGTAGGCCCTGGAGGCCCCTGTGCAGGGACGCTAAGCAGCCTGTCACCTCTAGGGCACTCAGGCTGAAAGCTCTGCGAAGCTGATAGGCCCCACGCTGTCCATGTGAGTTCACCAGAGCCAGGACAGGGTGGCTCTGGTGACGTCTTGGGAAATACTTGAGGAGAAAGAATAGGAAAACTCCTGGAAAGGAGAGAATTTCTTCCAAAGAATGACCATAAAAGAAGGATTTAGCTCCTATTTGAGGGAAGATTCCAGGTGGATGTGTCCAACATACTCTTCTGTCAAGAACCAGAGGAGGAAAGGGCGGAAAGATAACCAGGCAAGGCGTGTGGGGTGGTGGGCGGACCAGCCATGGCCCTCCGCTACTCACACATGATGACTCTGCTATGAGCCAGCCATGGGGCTGATCACGTCACGTGATGTTCAGTGTCCTGTCAATCCCGTGAGACAAGAGTCATCATCAGATGGCAGAGACACCAGGCACAGAGACGTTCCGTGAGCAGCAGGCTAGGTGTGAGCCCCAGCAGCCCGGTTCCACGTGCAAACCTCTGCTACCCTCTGAAGTCTCAGACTGGCCCTGCTGAGCCCTGTTTTCACAGTGTCCTGATCTGCTGCAGTGGCAAAGACGAGGACCAGGCATCTGAGGGACAGCTGGGTCAGGGTGCTGCCTCAAGGCTGGGCAGCGGATACACTGCTCAGGCCTGGGACGGTGCTTTGAACGTCCTTGCACTCCACCATTTCGTTTTGTATTTACAACAGGCCAGGGTGGTCTGCAGCTACTTCCTCCTTACAGAAAGAGCGCTGCGACCAGAGGAGGGAATCAGGTTGGCCAAGGCGACTGGAGAGTCTGTTATGATTCAGTGTTGTTTCCCCACAGGGTGGGACACTGAGTGTGGGCACAGTGACAGCAGCAGGTCCTGGGTGGGGCTCTGCCACGGGGCGTGGGCCTCTGGCTGCCTTGACTACGTGGCCAGCTCCACGTGGAGGTGTAGAAGCAGGCGGGGAGAGTGCCGGCTGAGGTAGCTGATGCTGGAGACAAGTCAGAAAGCACGGCGCCGGTCCTCGGAGGGCTCGAGTTTTGGGGACCCTTCCATCACACTGACTTCTCCCCTTGCACCCAGCCCTGGATGGGCTCCCTGTTAGGGTTCTGTAAAGAATCAAGGTAATTTCCTCCTGATTCCAGAAGACCAGCTCCTACATTCCACCAAAAAAGAAAACCATAGCAACTAGTCCCAAAGGGCACGGCGCTGGCTCTTTCTATGACCTGTCCTCACAGGACGGGCAGGTTTAGAGGGGCGGCTGCTCATTTAATAAGCCATGAGTGGAGGAAGATGCCAATTCGTCCCTCGACAGTTTCTATTGGCAAAAGGGTGGCCGAGTTTCAAATGTTTATGAAAGAAAGTGGGACTATGGTGAAAATCTCCCTGCTGATCCCTTCCAAGCACCACATGGCACCAGGTGACCGTCATGTTCACTGCTACAGTACACAATAGCTAAGCAACCTTCCATGAAATGAAAAGTGGCATGTCAGAAACATACGTAAATTGTAGGCTTAACGTGTAAATCACAAAGAAATCATTACCACAGGTTAATGTCCAGGGAAATAGCCTATTGACATGCTTGAAGGGAATTGGAGATTCCACAAATAAGGAAACCCATCCTCAGCTCTGTAACCTTTGGTAAAAATCAACACAGCTCCGAAAGAGTTCTGTTAGGTAGAAACCCGAGGGAAGGACCAGTGGGCTCCACGCCCTGGCTGTAACCAAGCAGGCAGAGGACTGCCAGAAACGCACCGGACAGACAGCACCGCCTCATTGCCTCCGTGGTCGTAGAGATTGTAAATGCTGGTGGAACGTCACCATCCATCCCCAAACTCCCACCTGAGTTCTGGGAATGGAGAGACATTTTTAAGGTTTTGTGGAAGACGTCATCAGCCTTGACTGTACAACATAAGGAAGACTTAATGCATGAACAGCTCTGACTCTGAGCCGCCTGTGGGGAGAAAATGCTTTAGTGTCAAGCAGCGCATGGGCTTTTGAGGCCGAGACAAGTGGTTTCTATTCTGTCTTGGTATCCTAGAACATTGTGATGCTGGGAAAACCACTTACTTTGTCCAAAACTTAGTTTTCATATCTTTAAAACAGGGATAATAGTACTTCCCTCATGTGTGTGTTTCTTTTCCTGAAAGAAATAAATACGCAGATAAAGTGCTTAGAAAGACACATGGCACAGAACAGGTGCTCAAAGATTGCCAGGTTTTGTTGTGAGGGGCACATGATTTTTGCATTCTTTAGATAGTCACCCTGTGATTCAGAGGAGGAGGAATGACCTTTTCAACAAATGGTCTGGAGCAGCTGGACACGCAGGCACAAAGAATAAACACAAACCTCATACCTTATTCAGATATTAACTGAAAAGAGACCATGCACTTAAATCCAACATGTAAGACACTAAAATTTCTAAAAAAATTAGGAAAAAATCTTCAGGATCTAAGACTACACAAAAAAAACTTCAACTAGACACCAAAATAGCAATTACTGCAAGGAAAGACTGATAACTGGATCATTTCAAATTTAAGATCTGTAGTCTGAAAAGACTCCTTCTGAGGAGTTTGGACCTACAACCCCAAAGGCTCAGGCACTGAAGTCTTAGTCTCCAATTAGTGGCCCTATTGGTGGGCCTAGAGGGAGGGAGTTGGTGTAGGGGTGTGTCCTGGAAGGGCCTAGTCTCTCTCTGCTTCCTGGCTGCCCTGGGTGACCAGCTGTGCTCTGCCATGCTCTGTTCACCACGATGTGCTGCCTCATCACAGGCCTAGAAATATTTCTGCCAAGGAACCATGGCCTGGAACCTCTGAAACTCTGAACCAAATAAACCTTTCCTCCCTTCAGTTTATTTTATCATACTGGGGGAAAGCTTCAGGACACAGAGATGAAAATAAAAACTAGAGATGGAAGAAAATATTTGCAAGTTGCATATGTGGTAACTGATTTAAATCTAGAGTAGATAAAGATTTCCCAAAGTTCAAACTTTAAAAATAACTAATCTAATTATAAATAGGACAAAAAATAGATATTTCACTGAAGAAAGAGATAACTACAGCAAATACATCAAAAGATATTCAGTATCATTAACCATTAGGGGAAGGCAAATACAACTGCAATGAATTTCACTATGCGTCTACCCGAATGGCCAAAATCAAATACAGTTGTCATATAATGCTGGTGAGGATGCAGAGAAGCTGGGTCACTGAGGAATTACTGTTGGGAATGTGAAATAGTCCAGACACTCAGGAAAGCAATTTGGCAGTCCCTTAAAAAAGTAAAAGTGGACTTATCACATGACCCAGAAACTGGACACTTGAGTATTTTTCCCAGAAAAATGAAAACATTTTCCTTCAAGTGTCTATGGTTTTATTTGTAATAACCTATGATTGGAAACAAACTCAAGTCCTTCCACAGGTGGATGTCCAAGGGTCTTTGGTGTGTCCACGATTAGGACTCAGCAATAACAAGGGATTTGACGCACACAACTGGGTGGAGCTCCAAGAATTCATGCCGTGTGAAAAGGCCAATCGTAAAAGGGCACGCACGTCCTGTGTGAATCCATTTACACAGTATTTGTGGAGTGACATCAGTAATACAGAGAGAGATGGGGTGCTGGAGGTAGGCAGCCTGGAGGCAAGGCTTTGGGCACCTTCACTAGAGCAGGTGGTTGATGAGGTCATACATGTGATAAAGCACAGATTGACAGGTGCACATAGCTGACAAGAACAGGTGTGATTGGTGGAAGCTGAACCAATCGTGTGGACTGTAGCAATGTCAGTTTCCTGGTATTGATCCAGTACTACAATTAGGCATGGCGTCAGCACCAAGGGAGCTGTGTGAAGGATGTACGGAGCACCCTATGCCCCTGGTTGCCACTTCCGTGAGTCTGTAATTATTGTAAAACAAAACCACAGGAATCATGCTGATTTCAGTATTTTAGGTAAGACATCTGAAAGCCTTCAACTTCACGTCCGGTTCCAGTGTGGAGTCTGAAGCTCCCTGACGTGTGCTGTGGCTGAGGTGTGTGATCTAGAGCCATCCCCACTCCCAGATCCAGCTGTCAGTCAACAAATCACCAGCCAATCACAATGACACCATCCATCAGACACAAGTTGATCCCCCCCCCCCATGTTCAGGAGGACAGATAGCAACTGAAAATGCCTCCTGGGAATCAGGGATTGGAAATGCAGCTCAGTTCCTCCCACCTCCTCCACTGCTCACGTACACACTCGGGAATCCAAGAGTCCCCGTGTGCGGAGTGTTAACATGCAGCAGTCGTGACGACACACGCTGTGCTCTACATCAGAATCAGCTCACATGACAGCATAAGACTGTACCCAAGCCTCACCAGAAATCCTGACATGGCCCTTCCAGCTCCGAAATTCAATTCCTGAGGTTAAACAAACCACAACACCTAAAACAGCTCCTCGTATGGCAACTAAACTATGTGCTGTTAAAGGTGCCAATCTAATTAAAAAATACCCAACTACAAGGGGCAAGAATCTATCAGGCACAAGGGCTAGAGACACAGACCCTGCACGTCTGGGAAAGCCTCACTAATCCAGAGTGCTCTAGTTTGGAACTTGCAACCACTTGGAACAATTGCTTTATGTATCACTGTTTTAATGTTTAAGAAAAGACGGATGTACTGTCTAAACAATTTATGCGAAGAACAGTCTATTTTTAAACAGCAAAAAATTTAAAGTGAATACATTAGAAGTTCTGGTACATGTGCAGAAGAGTTCATTAGAAATTCCTAAGCTCATTCTGTTTTTTTGGGGGGTGTGGGGTAGGATTGGGGATTGAATCCACAAGCACTTTGCCACTGAGCTACATCCCAGCCCTTTCTATTTTTGATTTGGGGACAGAATCTTGCTAAGTTGCTGAGGCTGTCCTTGAACTTGGGATCCTCCTGCACCAGCCTCCAGGGTCACTAGGATTACAGATGTGGCCACCACATCCAGCTCAAACTCATGCATTTCAAAGTCAGCCCCTAAAGCTGCAGACTGGTCATGAAAAGGATCTGGGACTTGCTAGTCTACTCACCTACTCTGGGAGGGCAAGCCATTAGTTGAGCCAAAGCCTAGGTTAATGGGATTTAACAAAGAAAATTAACATGACAAAATGGTGAAACCAAATCTCCCAAACTAAGTGTTTACCTGGCACTATTAAGATAATTTGAATAACAGAAGAAATTTCCAATTACAAATTTGTAAACTATCTCCTACCCTATGTTTCCTGTTGATCTTGCCTTTGGCTTGGCTCCAGAAACAAATGGGATTTTTGGGTTTTCATTCTCCCTGGGACAGAAACCACCACAGAGGAATCAAGCATTAAATTGTGGTGCTGTGCACCTGTCATGGCCTTCCTCTGCCAGGCACAGTCACTGTCTGCTGCGCACAGAGAGGCACCATCACATTCCCCTGAAGAAAGAGCCGAAAGGAAGGAGAACCATCAGTTTGCAGGAAGTTAAGATGCAACCCCATTGCCCAAGACACAGAGTGACCTAGTACACCCTTGAAAGGCAGGTTCAGTTGGAGCCTAGGGTTTGCGTTCTGGGTTTTGCTCTGAAGTACTATTTCTCTTTGCATGAACTTATTTCTAAGTTGAAATAGAAATTCTTTCAAAGTCATGAAGAGACGGACTTCTCCACACAGTTTCTCCAGTTGTGTGTTCAGTCCCGAGAACCTTCAAATAGAATCTCCTGGAAACAGTATGGTTAATTCAAAATGATCCCCAGGAGGGCCCCCCGCCATCCCAAGGTATCAGGAAATAGCAGAAGAGAGCCAAGCCACTATTGAATTCTTTTTCTTCTATTTAAATCTGAAATGAAAACAGGTTTCACCTATTTTGTGCCTTTTCCAATAGGGTCAAGCAAATGTTCCATTTGAGAAAATTATTCTGACTGACAGCATCATGGCCAGTGTGATTCTGCAGCCCCACAATTCCCTCCACCCTCAGATAACTGAGCTAAACGCTGGCAAGACCAAAGTCCCGTGCTCAGGTTTCTAACAGGCAAGCCAAACTAGTCCAGGATGACTGACTTCATCTATGAACACGTACCCTCCCTCTTGGTAAGAAATCATTATGATAACATCCACAACAGAGATGATTGACAGCCTCAGATCTTTCTTGAACAGCAAAGCACGGCCAAACCCAGAAAGCCTGCTCCTTGTATCCTGGATCCTGGGCCAGGTGGCTCTCTGCCTCTGTGCAGCAGGGCTGGGCTGCCCCATGGAAGCTCACCTGCTCGCCCCTGGGCTGCAAAAGAGTTCCTTGGAAAGGGTCCTTGTGATGATGAGAAGCAGCTGCAGAATGCATGGCCCCTCTGAGAGGAAGCAAGCCCTTCCTGCCCACCTGCCCTTTCTGCAGAGGAAACAGCCCAAATGCCAGGTCAGGACGCCTGAGCCAGCGTGGCCTCTGTTTACCAGCGGGTAAGGTCACCGTGTCATCCAGTGTCATGTACGTGGGACAGGATCACAAGTGTGGTGTTCTTCTCTACAGATGGAGTCATGGGAAGGAAGGTCGGGCTATGTCCTGAGTTTTCATCTTCTGCATGCTCTCCTCTTCTCTCCTCTCTCCTGGGCTCCCACGTAGCTAACTGGAGATAGCAGCCTGAGATTTGCCTCAGTGTGTAAGAGAGAGGGAAAGGTCCCCACTGGTGAGATGACATTGGTGGCTCTGAGTCTCCCTTCCTGAGCTCAGCTGCACACACAGGGCTGTCATGTTCCCTGGTCCTCTGGGGGCGCTGTAGTGGGTGGGCCACTGGGAAGAAGGCAGGGGTGTTCCTGGGTCTCTCCCACCATTGCCTCTGATGGCACAGTGGGGAGATCACTGACTCTCAACAAAGATCAGAGCAGCCAGCTCCTGCACAGACCTGGGCTCTGTGGTACCTGTTGCCTCTTCCATAAAATCAGCCAATATACAAAAGACCTGCTGTGAGCATCAGATTTGAGACTGCCTAAGAAAGCCCTTTAGTGGTAAAACACTATTTATTTATAAGGTGCTATTATATATTTAAAAGGCAAGTTCATTTCCAATGAAACCATCTGTCTTCTCGACTATAAATGTGTCAATGAGGTTGTTATGGGGGCTGCAAGTGGTTCCGACTAATCATCAGAGGGATCCAGTCCATCGGTTTGGCTGTTGGTTCTACATGGAACAAAAGAAGCAGATGGGCTGCTTCCTTCCCTCCCTAGAGCTGCTAATTGTTTTGGCAACTAAGCCTTTGAGAGATCACAAGTTAAACTAAAGACACTTCAATTTGTCTTACTTCAGAGCTAACAAGAAGCAAGGACCCATCTCGAAATGCTACTTGTATCATCATTAGGACATGAGTTTTGAGTTTTATTTTGTTTGAGGATGGGGCAGGGTGGGGGGCAGAATTTCAGCAGAAGTTTAGGGGACTCTCCTGAGTAAAGGGTAGGTAATTAGAGGGGAAAATCCTGTTTCCAAACATTAGGGGAGAAAGAATGGTACCTGTGTTACCATGAATTGGAAGTTCAGCACAAGAGGAAAACGGAAACTCAGGTACTTTAATTATAAACAAATACCTGAATTTAGATTCAGGATGCCTAAATCATGACAACTTGATAAACTTTTGAACATCAACTCAAGTCTATGTTATAGTTATTTTGGGTCTTTACTTCCTCCTTCATTATATACATTAACAATAGATTCTTTATAAATGGGGAATGTGGTAAAAGAGAGAGAGAGAAAACTAAGAGGTTTACTTACTGCTTATTTGATTGACATAACCATAAAAATTAATTCTGGTCCAAATAAGTTTAAATGTACATCCCCACCATAATTCAAGTTTGTACTTAACAAAATTGGTTTCCAATAAAAATCTAATATGCAAAAGGCAATATTTCAACTGAACTCTTTCTGTCTGGTAAAATATTGAAAATTAGATCACATAAATCTACAAATGACAAAAAGTGGGATACACCCTACAGGCTTCACTCAACAAGAACTCCATAGATCATTAATTTCCATATTTCAAACTTACAACTAATCTAAAGCAAAATATCATTAAGCTATGGATCTCAATGCTTATTTATATGGTAACATTTTTCTTTAGCATAATTTCTCTTATGCAATGAAGTATGCATTGATCAGGGCTATGGAGGGAAGAAAATCAGGCATAAGGGCAGGGTAATATTGCAACTGCCTGATGCATCCAGGCTTATTTTAAGTTATTGCAAAATATTTAATCATCAACCATCAATTTGGCAAAGAAAGGGATTAACAGAAGCAAGTGCTCCCTCCTATTGGTATTTAGTCATTTTCTGCCAGCTTTCGATCAAACATCTCGTCTAACCCCCTACTCAGTTGTCATCATCAGAAAAATAAAATTCTCAAACATTTGCAGGTAAATGGATGGAATGGAGAATATCATGCTAAGTGAAATGAGCCAATCCCCCCAAAACAAATGCTGAATGTTTCCTCTGGTAAGCAGATGCTGATCCACAGTGGGGGCCGGGGCAGAGAAGAACGAAGGGTCTCTGGATTGTGCAGAAGGGAGTGAGGGAAGGTGTGGCTGTGGGATGGGAAGGGCGGTAGAATGAGATGGACGTTATTTCCCTAATGCACATATGATCACACTTCTGGCGTGACTCAGCACCATGCACAGCCAGGGCAATGAGAAGTGGGGCTCCATTTGTGTACAATGTGTCAAAAAGCATTCTACTGTCACTTATGACTACTTAGAACAAATAAGAAAATGGCAGGTCACATAATGTATTCTGCATGCAAAATCCCAGCTTCCTTTCTCCACTGCTCTTGAAGGAGACCAGCGAACGGGAGGGGAACTCCTGCCATCAGCCCTGATGTGGGCTTCCTGTTGCCAGTCTCTCTTCAGAGACAGTCTGGCCTTTTCTTTGTCCTGTGCATGTCATGGACAAGGCACACGAGCTGGCAACATGAAGAAGGCTATGCAATCCAAAGGGGTGTGGGTCTCAGCCTGGGAAGGAAGGGTTTCCCAGGCTCCCTACTCCAGCCTGGGGTCCTGGCTGCTTCTTACATCTGCTTTTCTGATACCATGCAAGGTTCTTTTAATTCTTACTTGCCAATGTGTTGAGAATCCAATTTCCTACTAAATTAAATCTTCATATCAAATTCCTGTTCCAACAGCTATGTAGTTTCTGTTTGCTGGTTGGAACCTGACTAATTCAACATCTTTGGATAAAGTTTTGCATTTTTACAATGATTAAGGGACATATTTGTCATTAAAACCCAACCAAACCTAGAAGCAAAAACATACAGGTAAGAAAAATACGGACCTCAAGGATAGGTTTATTTGAGATGATCTAAGATCTGTCATACCTCAGGGTGTCCCGAGTCACTTTCGTGAGCACAAAAATCCATACAAACATGCTTAGCTCCCATTAGCACCTGCTACGTGGCATCTGCAGCAGACCAGGGGAGGGCCTATTATCTACTAGAGTGTAGTAATCCATGTCATTGCTGTGGCCTGAATGTTTGTATTCTCCCCAAATGTATCTATCAAAACCTAGCCCCCAAGTTGAGGATATTAGGAGGCCAGGCCTTCGGGTTGTGAATGAATCATTAGGGTGGAGCCCCATAAACAGATAGGTGCCCTCATTAAAGAGAGCTGCCCTACCCCTCCACGATGTTAGGGCAGCCTGCTTCAGACACAGAAACTGCTGCACCTGGATCATGGGCTTCCAGCTCCAGGACTCTGAGAAATAAATTTCTCTTGTTTATAAGCTGCCCAGTTCATGATACATAGCTTTTTACAGCAGCCTGAGCCAGCTGAGACAGTTGTGTGCATCTAAAGCTGTCCCTCAGTGCATGTGGGAGCATCCAACGTGCCACTGCTTTGTTGACATAGTCTAATGTGGATTAGTGGAGTTAATTCACTTCTGAGATCCCTGTTGAGGCCCCATCAATCCCAGCACATGTTTTGTGAGCTCCTACTGACTTCTGTCGATGATCCTCCATGAAGGATCCCAGCACAGAGACCTAAGGAAGAAGTGTCCTCCTGCTCCAAGAAAAACTCGACGGGGAGGGTGGGGAAGCAGGTTCAGCCATGGCATCAGCACTAAGCTGCTTATGAGACCCGCCAGGAATGGTCTCGTGGACATCTACCTGTGGGAGCGATTAAAACCTGCTTTATGATGTACATTTTCCTATGAAAAATATAGGTTCACTCTGAATATGAAAGACAGAAACTGAGATATTTGGGGCAACAGAATAGAGGTATTTGGGATACAGACAAAGGTTCTTCATCCCCAGTGATTGCTATTATTTTTGTTAAGCACTAACCTAGAAAGCTATTTAACCTTCATGATGCTATCAAACTCTTAGGTTCACTTTAGAAAGTTGGTGTTCAAAAATATTACCGATCATCCCATAACTAGTTACTAGCTGCCATTGATACACAGTTCCCCTCAGGATTCCTGGGGTGTCCCCCAGGAAAATGTGTGTTATTTATACAGAACCGGTGCATATTCCCGATACATAAATCATTTCTAGGTTATATATGACACTTAATACCATGAAGTTCTGTGTAAATAGTTGCTACACTCTATTATTTGAAGGATAATGAGAAGAAAAAAGTCTACACATGCACAGTGCACTTGTGTTTTTCCTCTATTGTTAATCCATGGGTACAGAACTTGCAATACCAAAAGCCACCTGTACTCTCAGCTGCTATCAGTGCATGTCATGGTTCAGAATGTGGTATCCCCCAAAATCTCAGGTATGAGACAATACAAGAAAGCTCAGAGGTGAAATGATTGAGTTGTAAGAGCCTTAGCCTGATCAGTGCTTTAATCCGCGGATCGGATCGGGATTAGGTGGGTGCAGCTGCAGTCGGGTGGGTGCGGCTGGAGGAGTGGGTTATTGGGGAGAGTGCCCTGGGGTTTGTATTTTGTCCTTGGTGAGAGGAGACACCCTGTGCTCTGCTTCCTGGTGCCATGTCCTGAGCTGCTGTCCTCCTGCACAGCCTCCCACCACGGTGTCCTGCTTCACCTGGGCCCAGAGCCATGGAGTTGCTCTCTATGGACGAGACTTCTGAAACCGTGAGCCGCCAAACAAACTTTCCTCCTCTAAAATTGTTACTGTCAGGTCTTTGGGTCACAGCAGGGGGAAAAAACTTGTGAAACAACGCAAAGGTAACAAACTTACTCCTCTTGAAGGGCCCCAGGCCATTAGGGCAAAATCTCTGGGATACTTCCCGTACCGTGTGTGGTGAGATGTGGGATATGGAAGGTGGGGTTGTTGAACTCAAATTAAGCCACTGAGCAGAACAGAATAAGGTTCCTACCTAGCTAGTCAAATGCAGTCGGCCCCAACACTGCCAAATGTGAGATGGTAAAATAGATCTGAATGGAGGGTGGATAACCCCTTCACCTTGAAGTAAGACGAGAACGCAGGCTAATAGAGGACTGGGAGACTCCAGGGAGCGCGGGTTTGCGTGTGTGTTTGCACACACATGTGCACAGGAGAGGCGGGCCACGTGTTGAGAGTGACCGGCGTTTGCTGAAGACCCCAGAGCTCTCCTGCCCCTCCCTCAGCATAGGCCCAGGGAAGGCGCCAGGGCACCTGCCTCCCACGGCCTGCAGGCTCCACTGCATGAAGGGAGGACCACCCGCTCTGCCACTCTGCACCACGTGGAGCCAGAAGAAATCTAAGTGCATTTGCTGCAAATACCAGGTAGGCTGGTTTACGAGCTGGTTGGGCTTATTAGCTTCCCAAGGCTGAGAACAAAACATGGGAGAAAGACGTGGTGGGGAGGACCCTGTCTCCAAAGGCCACACAGGGCCAAGAGTGGTGAGGGGAACACGCTGAGTCCCAAGAGGATGGCCTTTCTGGGAACAGGAAGGGAGCCCCACCCTTGGTGCCCCCCAGGATGGTGAACCCAGGTACACTCTCAGGGCAGCACTGACAGTGTGGTTTCCAGAAGGAGGACCTGCAACAAGGGAAGTGGCCTTTCTGTTGCCCACCCTGCCCCGTCCCACCCCCAGGGGATTTCATGTGAAAGAAGCCTAGTCTGCCAGCCTGGAAATCTGCCATGGAGACGACTTCCCTGAGAACACTGCCAGCTTCTCTCCTCACCCACGAAGTCAGTATCTAGCTTCTTTAGGTAGGAGGCCAATTCCAAATTCAGTTTCCAAACGCCTGCTATGGCTGTTCTTTGATTTCATTCTCAAATGCCATTGTGGGGCTGTGCTCCAGCAATCACTGCATAGCCAAGAACCCACAGAGGAATTGCTGCCGCACACTTTGCACATCCCCACCCAGTGCTGTCTCTGGAGCACAGACACAGCCGGGGAAGCCAGACTCAGCGTGGGGGCACAGGGCTGCCCAGCGCCTCCAGCCTGGAATCCACCCTCCACCTCCTTCCAGCCTCGGGCTTTCCCACCTCCTCTTCCTTGCCTTGTTTGTGCTCTTCAGTAAAGTGGGATGATTCAGTAAAATGGGATGATTTAGCGCTCTACACAGGAGTCAAGGAAGCCCAGAGAGAAACAGCTTCTGAGGGAGCCTTTTCCTGTGTCGTTATTTCCACTCCAGCAGACACAAGGTCTGCGAGTCTGGGTGGCTTCTTCAGGTCTTGCAACCCTGAAGTCTTGGCACAGAGGTGCCAGGGAGTTCCTGTTGTGTTGGTTAGACTTGCGGCTTTTCAAATCTACAGAGACGGAAAGCAGATGAGTGGTAGCCCAGGGCTGAGGAGAAGCCCTGACTGAAAATGCTCACGGGGAGTCTTCCCAGGGTGACAGAGCTGAGCTGGAACTGCACGGTGGTGTGGACGGTGCTCTGCAAGTGTACCAGAAGTCACCAACTCCAGGCCGAGTCCATGTCACGATACCTCAGTGATACTTCAACAAGCCATTAGCAGAAGTAAGATGGGTGGAGAGGCACAGGAATGCCAGATGAGTGGTGAGTGTAACAGGATGCCCGCTGCCGGGCACTGGTGAGGATGTGCACTGAGCACCGTTGCCACTTCTCTGCACATTTGAAATGTTCACGATAAATTGTCACAGAAAATAAATACGGGTCGAAGTTGGTATCTCTGCACTTGATGGAAAGGGCAGGACCTTTTGCTTTCTGTAATTCTGTGCAAATGCATTAATATAAATACATGTTTAAATAAACAAACATGGAAAAGGGCCAAACCCTTACTGTCTTTGACTAACGCATGCCAAATATGCTAAAATCGCCACAGCTCAAGAGAGTGCTTGGTATGTAGTGAAGGGAAGACGAGGAAATGGTTACTTAGCAGCCATTCTCCTGCGTCCTGCTGAGGTCTGCGCACAGTACCTGTGTCACCGTCACCAGCAGCCGTTTCGGGCGGGCAGCGTGCATGGCTCCATCACAGAGATGAAGACACAGAGTCGCGAGGGCTTATGCACACGCGAGTGGGCCACTGGAACCTGAAGCAGCCCCGACACTGACACGTCAGCAACTCCCTCCTGGTCTAAGGAACACACCATGGGGACTGCTGACACCGCACCATCACAGTGTTCTTAGGCTAACACCTTCTCTCCTCACCCACCAAGAAGAGCGAATCCCTGTGGGAAAACGTCCACTAAGCTGCAGTCACCTTGTGCCTGCTATGGTTCCAGCTACGTTTCAATGTTGGAAAAGCATTTTGTATCTCTTGGAAAAGAAAAATGTGGGGTGTCATATGACTCCAACCTCATTACTGGGAGACACCATGGCCCTCCAGCCCCACCACTGGGGACACCTCAGCTCGTCAGTCCTGCCACTGGGAGACACCTTGGCCCTCCAGCCCTGCCACTGGCAGACACTTCGGCCCTCCAGCCCGGCTCCTGGGAGTCATGGCAGCCCAGGTCAGCAGCTACCAGTGAGAAGGTTAAGGCCTGACCTCTCAGCCAGAAGGTAGCAGGTGCTTTTTCCTGTTTTAGGATGAGATAGCCTAGCAAACACCTACATTTTCCCAACTAGCATGAAAGCATGCCTTACATATGTTTATTTCAAGAGGTAAAACTGTTCTTGCTGAACACTGAAAAACTTAGAGCAATAAGAAGTCCTAGTTATCAGCCAATGCAGTTGGTAAGGAACTTCCAATATAACCTCCAGTTCTACTCCAACTGGAAAGGTTGTGGGAAAGCTGTCCCTATTTGTTCAAAAACCCCAAGTCTGTCTCCAAGCTTTCTTGAATCTGATGGAAATCACGCCACCTGTTTTCCATAGGTGAGCCGAATGCACCAATGGAGAGGGAATAGTGGGCACCATAGGCCACCCACAGGCTTGGAGGGGAACCCTCTTGGGCAACATGAATTCCTGGGGCAGTGCTTTCTCTTCCACATGTCCTCATGTCCCAGGAGCCCCTCTTTTCTTCTGCTTTCTCCCAGTTCTCCGCCATCAACCCTCAGCCTTTGAATAAAGACTCAGTGTAGGTGGAGGGGTGTCCTCCTGGTTTGCTCCCCTTGCAAATTCAACACCATGTCAGATGGTTTTGTTCCAGCCTTGAAGTATTAGGTTTTACTAAGAAGCAGAATAAATGTCAACAAGACTTGTGGAGAAGGAGCAAGTTCTGGGCTCTGCACTAGGCATCAATGCTATAGAGAAAACAAGATCTAAATCCTGTTCTCGAGACGCTTGCAGTGCAGGAGGAGAGATGGGCAGGCAAGGACTTCTTAGCAAGCAGTAGGCAAGGGCAAAGGTATCCGTGTAAAGTGCAGAGCCGTGTGGTACTGCTACATGGAACAGAAAGCCACCGTTGCAAGTCTAAGGAAGTACTTTGGAGTCAGACCCTCATGCCTGAGCACTGGTTAATGTTGACTGACAGCTAATACTATGCTAGCTGAAGTTACAGTGCTCTACAGGCTCAGTCTGGTTTTATCCTCATAACAACCTGCTTTGACAAATGAGCAAACCTCAAATGCACCTGCTGAAGTAGGCATGCTCCGTCTTTCCCTCCTGCAGGCCCAGCTGCTAGTGAGATGCTCACACCCTTGTCAATCTACTCTAAGTTCGACCCCAGGCCCTTGTCTCCACCATCAAGCCTGTGCTCAACTCCAAGCTACAGCCAGTGATAACAGATTTCCTTCTGGGGAATCTCTTTTCACTTACAAAGTACATATCTTGCTCACTGGAGCATCTGTAGTGGGGGAAATAAAGAATCATTTTAATAAAATGAAAACTCCCAGATGCCCTCAATATTGAGTGATAAATTTACACCCTGTTTGGAAATACACCAAGGATTTAAGATCTGCAAAGAGAACCTTAATATCTCTGACCAAAGTTGGAGGGGGGAAAAGAGCCCAGGACTTTATTCTGTGACACAGAACTGATGAGCATTAAGCCCTGCGTCTTCCATTGGGAGTGACCAGCGACTTCCATCTGGCCTTGTCTTCATCTCTGCTCTTGCCTTGTCTTCTGAGATTCCATCCTTGCCCCTGTTCCACCTGCAGTCCTGCCGTGTGGGAAGTGGTGTGAGGGGTTTGCAGCACTCACCACCCAGCTCACCCCGACACGGCTGTCTACAGCTTGGCAGGGCTTAAAGGGACTGGCTGGGTTCCAGCCCCTGTAATTATGTTCTAATCTGTCTTTATTCCCTCTCCTCATTTTTCATGTGATGTTCTTAACATAGCTCAAACCATGATTTCATTGCTTTTTAGTAGAAAAGGGAATTAATGGATATATTGTGAGATTACCTAATGACATATGCTATTTTTTTTTTTTTTTTTAGTTCTACT
>PVHX01013065.1:0-56397 GCA_004024805.1 Geosciurus inauris | reverse complement strand
TCGCCAGCACTTATTGTTGCTGGTATTTTGGATAGCTGCCATTCTGACTGGGGTGAGATGAAATCTGAGGGTAGTTTTGATTTGCATTTCTCTAATGGCTAGAGACGTTGAACATTTCTTCATATATATGTTTATTGATTGTATATCTTCTTCTGAGAGGTTTCTATTCAGCTCCTTAGCCCATTTATTGATTGGATTACTTGGTTTGGTGTTAAGTTTTTTGAGTTCTTTATATGTCCTGGAGATCAGTGCTCTATCCTGATGTGTGTGTGGCAAAATTTTGCTCCCAGAATGTAGGCTCTCTGTTCACTTCATTGATAGTTTCTCTTGCTGAGAAGAAGCTTTTTAGTTTAAGTCCATCCCATTTATTGATTCTTGCTTTTATTTCTTGTGCTATAGGTGTCTTGTTAAGGAATTCGGGGCCTAATCCCACGTGATGAAGATTTGAAGATTCTCCTCAATTAGCTGCAGGGTCTCTGGTCTAATTCCTAGGTCCTTGATCCACTTTGAGTTGAGTTTTGTGCATGGTGAGAGATAGGGGTTTAGTTTCATTTTACTGCATATGGATTTCCAGTTTTCCCAGCACCATTTGTTGAAAAGTCTATCTTTTCTCCAATGTATGTTTTCGGCACCTTTGTCTAGTATGAGATAGCTGTATTTATGTGCATTACTCTCTGTGTCTTCTATTCTGTACCATTGGTCTACATGTCTGTTTTGGTGCCAGTACCATGCCATTTTTGCTACTATTGCTTTGTAGTAAAGTTTAAGGTCTGGTATTGTGATGCCTCCTGCTTCACTCTTCTTGCTCAGGATAGCTTTGGCTATTCTGGGTCTCTTATTTTTCCAAATGAATTTAATGATTGCCTTTTCTATTTCTATAAGAAAGGCCTTTGGGATTTTAATTGGGATTGCATTGAATCTGTATAGGGCTTTGGGTAGTATGGCCATTTTAATAATATTGATTCTGCCTATCCAGGAACATGGTAGGTCTTTCCATCTTCTAAGATTTTCTTCAATTTCTTTCTTTAGTGTCTTGTAATTTTTGTTGTAGAGGTCTTTCACCTCTCTTGTTAGATTGATTCCCAAGTATTTTATTTTTTTGGAGGCTATTGCGAATGGAGTAGTTTTTCTAATTTCTCTTTCAGAGGATTCATTGCTGATGTATAGAAATGCATTTCTGTCATTTGTAAGAGTCACTTGTGAAAGTCCTGTCAATTAAGGTCCCTGCAAAAATACCCAAGGAGTGTGCTTTTACTTTTTGTAAACAACACTCCTTAAGGGCGTTTTATTTTTCTTGATTTTTTTTTTACTTTGTATTATTTGGGGAGTCTTGTTATTTTGCAGGAGGTGGGTGTTTGTTTTCCTTTGAGGGCAGTTAAAGTGCATCCCCAAAACAAAGATGTATTTGGGCTGAGGGATCAAGGAAAGGCCAGTGTGGAGATGAAGGTCAAGATAAGTGAGGTATTTTCTCCAACTGCAAAGTGCTCAAATAGCAGTTCTTCTGGCCCATTCATTCAGCAACCATTTACTGAGTATGTCCTGTGTGTCTGGCACTGTTGTGAGACCTTTGAATCAAGCCGAGATTCTTCTGTCCATATTTACATAGCAGGATATTCATTTTCTTCCTTAGATTCAAAATAGAAGTGCAAATTCTACACTAATCTATAAGGAACTATTTTTGTAGTAGAACTTTGGAATTCCTAAATTATATTCCATATATATATACTATCTATTATATATAATATAATGTAATATATATATACATATATATATATGTATACACACACACACATTTCTGCTGCTAGGTTGCAGAGCTCAGTCATGATATGATTATGGAAATCACTGCTCTGAGAGCCCAGCTCACAGATTTGGAAGAAGAGAACATGAATCTCAAAAAGCAGATTAGAAAAGAAGTCCAAGAAGAATATGAAGCATTAGTCCAAGCTTTGTTTATGACTTGTTTACACAGAAAAGTAAGTATCCTGTCTTCTGGGCAACCCTGTGGCTGTACACCAAGGAATCAATGGCAGAATGGACTTAATGGTAACAAGACATTCTTGGGCCCAAGAATATTCCAGCTGTAAGTTTTTGCTGCAGAGAGAAACTTAGCAATGGGTTGTCATTATTCTCCCATGATGGACACTGAATTTTGGATAAGTTAGATGTTTAGTCTTCTTACTCCACTGCCACTTGCCATTGCTGCCATCTGGTTGTAGTTGAAAGGAGGAGGGCATTCTGGTTCAAATCCCTACCAGTGTCTACCATTGTTTCTGTCGAGAGTGACTGCCCAAATGCAGGAGCACAGTGCTCTGGGCCCAGCCAGACTTCAGTGGAGGGAGCAGCTGGTACCTCTTGAGAGCTCATTGGACAGTGAATTAGAATGTGAACCGGCTTTCAGAGATTTTTTTTTCCAATCCTCAATATTCCCACCTGCTTTTCTCTTACATCCAGTGTTAGGGAGCTGCTGACCTGTCAATGAAGAGGCATTCCAATAAGGGAGTAATGGGGTACCCGTGTATCCCAGGTACTGCAGAAATCAGTCACTTTCTTATGTCTGAGCAGCTGTAAGATAGATGCCCAGCCCACATGGGCTTTCAGAAAGCCTGGTCCAGCTGCCCAGCAAATACAAACACACAACCCTCAAATCCATAGCTTCCTCCAGCCCTGCCTCCATATCTATTATTGGATGTACTCCAGAGCCAGGCCCTTTTGGGTCCTTGCCTGCTTCTCTCTCCCTCAGGGTTCCAGAAGGGTCTCAACAGGAGATCCTGCTGATGTTCTGCCTTAGCCTAGTCATTCCAGAGAGGATTAGAGATTTCCTCTTACTTGCAAATGCTTACAAATATTAAAGGATCCAAAATGAGCTGGTACTAGTGCTGCAGGAGAGGAATAAGTAGACGGTGAAGGCTGAAATTTGCTAAGCAAATCATTCAGGTGTGAGATTATTGAGAAATAATTCTTAAGTTCCTTTTCGCTTCTACCAGATTTCAAGATTAAAAGGTGGAATCTCTTCTCCCAGGCTAACGTAGTTCCACCAAACCCCCCAAAGTAGGTAATCCCTGTTCTACTGCTGGGTCCCAAAAGGATGGTGATGCTCCTACCATATGACCAGCCACCAGATTCCTGCCATATCTCTCAGCTGGCACTATCTTCCTGCCTTCCTCTGGAGATGTCATTCAGAAGTGAAAAGACACCCCTACACCTACTTTTCACCCTAAGGAGGCTAGGTATCTTAGTCTGCTCAGGCTGCCATAACAAAGTGCCACAGACTGAGTAGCTTAAACAACAGAAACTTATTTTCTCATGGTTCTAGAAGCCTAAGGTCAGGGTGGCATCATAGTCTGCTTCTGCCAGGACTCCCTTCCTGGTTTGCATTTGATCATTTTCTTCCTGTGCCTTCGCATGGCAGAGAAAAAGAGGAAATTATCTTTCTGTCTTCCTCTTCTAATAAGGCCACAGTCTTATTGGAATAGGGACCCACCCTTATGACCTCAGTTTAACCTTACTTCCCTCCTGAAGATCTCAGATCTCCAGACATTGTCACATAGAGGATTAGGGTTCAATATGTGAATTTGGGAGGAGACGCAATTCAATTCACAGCACTGAGTCTGCAGTTATACTTAGCATTGATCGAGCTGTTTCATCATAAGCCATTAGCCATGAGCCATTTAGAACAGAATGTTTTATAATGATACTTCAGCCAGAACCTAAATAGGAAGGCAGCCAGCCTGATTCCTTCCTCCACTTATCCATATTTAATGGAGCTCCTCAGTAGTGGGTCATCTACAGTGTCTTGTCTGGTCAGATTCTGCTCTGAGTCAACCTCACAGCAAAAATCTTCAGTTCAATTGTTCCAAGTAACCCTTCGGGGGGCTGGGGCAATTCTGTGGGTGGGATTTCTGCCTCTGACCTCTCGCTATTCTACCTACTATCCTCCTGGCTCAAGTTGCCTTGGTTTTGATAAGCTAGGCATACTCTAGGACCTGCAGGTGTCCAGATGATGAAGCCCTATGAATGAAAGATTAACACTTAAGGGGCCACTGGTGTGACTTCCATATTCACATTGGAAAAATTATCTGGGTGGAGGATCTTTGAATGCGAAATCACTTCCAAAAGTTAGGTTTCTGAAGGCAAATAGTTCTTTTTCCACACTTCATGCCTCCCAAACCCATTATATGCCCTTGACATGAGCCTGTAATTTGTAGGAGAAGCTGGATGAGAACTGGCTTAATTTGATCCAGAAAGTGTGTGAGTTCATCAGTGAAGTGAGAACAGAAGGGATCACCAATATGAAGAAGCTAAAGAAAAAATGGGGCTCTGCCAGGTCTGATGAAGGAATAAAAGAAAACCCAGCCAAGGTACATGAGTTCACTTAGCAATGGGATATCAGTGCTTCTTCCTAGCATCTGCCTCACCCTTCACCCTGCTTGCTTTCCAGTCTTGGTTTCCCTGAGAAAGCATTTCGGCAGGCATTTAAAGGGGGCCTTGTAAATTTAAAAACATGCACAATTGTGTCATATTTTTGATGTTAGGATTCCTGCCCTTCCTGGGAAAAGTGTTGGGGGCAGGCTTTTCTGAAAATGAGCCTTCTTGACAGGAGCAGCTTTTGGCTTTGGAGCAGGACAACCGCAGCCTGGCCGCCCTGGTGTGCAAAGTGAGGAGCCTAGGCCTCTGGAGGCAGGCCGTGCAGCAGACACACTTCCGGGGCCAGCTGAGCAGGGCAGAGAAGGTGAGTGCTGGAGAGGGAGGCCCAGCAGCCCCAGGGGACCCTCCTAAACCTGCCTCACTGCAGCTGCTTGTACCAGTGTCATGTGGCAGGGCCAGCCATGCTGAAAAATCTGACAGTTGGCCACAACGTCAGAGCCTTTGGGGAAGCGGAAAACAAAATCAACTGGTCAGGGAGAACAGAGAATTGAGCACAAAGAAAGTGAAAAAATGAAGGAGAGATCTTACCAAGGACTCAAAGCTCTTGTCAAAATACTGTCTGTCTATGGGCTTGATGATCTGAGGAAAATGAAGTATCAATAGATGGAAAATCTGCTTTAAAGCAAATTGAAACCAAAGCACGTGTTGATAGTGGTTTGGAAACTTCCACTGACTGTTCCTGAAAGTCTTTATTTACTCTGATCTGTCGCACTATTCTTAATTACGATCACGGAAGCAGTGTTCAGCAAGAACTCCATTCTATTTTATTCTATTTTAAAGGATGAATGATAAAGTGGTTTCGATACTACTTGTGAAACAAAAAATATAGAAATTTATTTCTTATCTTACTGTGTTTGGAATGTTTACAGGAATCTATTCAAAGTAAAAAAGAATGTTTGCGCATCAAGCTCATGGCAGAACAGGAAGCAGGTTTGTTTCGCCAGCAGTTACTGGCTCTCAGGCAGGCCCTGGCCATCGCTCAGGCTGACAACGCCAGGATGTGGAAGCAGCAAGATGACCAGGTATCTGAGCCTCAGCTCCTCTTCCTCCCTCTCTTGAAACATTCTCTGCAGAGCTGAGTGTG
Organism: Geosciurus inauris; assembly: GCA_004024805.1. Lineage (NCBI taxonomy): Eukaryota > Metazoa > Chordata > Mammalia > Rodentia > Sciuridae > Geosciurus > Geosciurus inauris. Next base: position 50,888 of record PVHX01013065.1, on the reverse strand, counting down.
GCCACTAGAAGTGGCACTGCTGCTGTCAGTAGCAATCAGGGGTGATTCACAGGGTGAAACTGAGCAGATGGCCCAGACAGAAAAAAAGATGGCTTCCTGTCTCCTCTCCAGCCCAGAAACCAAGGGCAGTAGTCAAGGGACTTTTTTATACTAGCCTTTGGTTATAATAATAAAATATTTCTCATAAGCAAGATCATTATGAATATGCATGTGTGTATTTCTCTGAGGATCATTTTACCAAAGGATGTCTTGGGACCTATGTCTCTGCCTTGAACATGGCTTTTTTGTGGTTGGTGTATACTCTTCATATACAGAACCTGTGTCCAAACTTCAGTATTAGCTTCCAAGCGGAGAGTCTCAGGTCCTTCCTGATGATCCATCCAAAGTTTTACTTTCAGGAGTAGCTGCTGCTCCATAGTGGCTGGTACCAAAACAAAGGAGCTTCCAGTCCAAGCTTTAAACTTTCCATAACTGTGTCAACCTTCTGAGTGTGAATGAAGCACAGAGACACGAGGTTGATACCCATTTATATCATGAAAAATACACTGAATTATGACTGAACTTGTAGGAAAAAGTTGGCACCCCACATTTTCCTTATGTTTAGAGTCAGAACAGTTGACTATAAATAACAGCTTGCGAAAGCTGGGCATGTTTAAAGCCTGAAATATGACTTGTGCATTTTGGATTCTACTTCCTCCTTGATTGTGCCTCAGGCGAGTTACTTGGTTAACTGTAAAATCGCCATACAAATATGAATAATCATTGCTAATGTTATAATTAACAATGACCACCTACTGGTCATATTAAAGCACATTAAAGTGCTGCTGATTTGAAAAACTTTGGAACATAACCAGATGATCACAATTCTTTCCCTTCTTTCACCATCTAGAAACTGGCTTCCTCAAAGCTATTTTGAAAGTCAAAACAGAGCCAAAATCAGAATTTCCCTTCCTAGCTAGTTGCTCCTATCCCACGCCTGCACCTGTCTGTGCAGTGAAACCAGTCCTCTGCTACTCCCCCATGATAAAGGCTCCATGGCAATGCAAATACAGTTTGTGAAAGATACGATTATTTGGTTAATGAGCTAATTAATATACATATTATCATCAAATGTGGCTGTCAGAAGACCAAGTTACTTGACCTGCTATCACCAAGTGGTGGCATTATCGCTTGCCTGGATTTTGTTGTTGCATGCTTGCTTGTTTTGTTTCTCTAACTGTTGCCTCAGAGCCAGGCTAGATCCTGGTGTCTTTGCTGCTGCCGGGGCTGTGTCACCCAGAGCACCATGTAGACCTGCCCCGGGGGCCCAGTGGCAGGGATGATTGTTGCCATGCCCCACCTCTGCTGCCTTCTGGTTTGGCCATTCCTGCCGCAGGCCCAGCTGCTGAAGGAACTAGAACACAGATTGACCCAGGAAGCTCTCACCCGGCAGCAGCTAGATGTCATAAAAACATCCAGCATGGAGAAGCTCTTGGAAGATGTGGAGCAAAAAGAACAGCAACTGCAGCTCCTAACTGAGGAGGCTGAGAGGGCTTCGAAACTGGGCCAGCTGCAGCGGAGAAAGATGGACCGAGATCTCCGACAGGTGAGCTCCCGTGAAAAGCAACCTGAGCACTCAGCAAGAGCCAGCCACTCTCTTGCCTTTCCATACCTCTCTCCTGTCTTCCATAGCAGCATTCCCCACCTTTGCCACTTCTAGGTGCACGAGGGAAATGGTCTTATCTATACTACACTGGGATAATTGCTTGGATGAGCGGAGAGGGCCTAACTGCCCCCATGGCTCAGCATCTGGGCACCCACTGACCACCTAACAGCACTTTCCACCCAACTCTAGCCTTTGAACTGGGATCCTCTGGAAAATTCTGAGAAGTAACCTGGAAAAGCAGCATGTATTATGGAAGATATTATAAAAGGATTTTATTCAAGTGCTTCTGGAGACGCAGAGACAAAAATGAAAGGCAAAAATGGCTTGCAGACACAATATATTTTTGTTAAATATATCCTGCAGGGAAAAAAGATGAGGAGGTTTATTATAATGTAGATGTAGATTAATTCAAGTTCCAACAAAGCAGACCACAGAATGTAATTCAATAAAAGAGGAAAAGAAATGGTACCTTACAGAAAAGGTGCTTCACATATATCCACTGGGTGATCAAAGCCCTTAATCATCCACCAGAGACAGTAGGAGTCAGAAAAGTAATTGGAAAATTAAATTATTAGTCAAGGGTTTTGGGTGCTCAAAAGATCAATAAGGAAAAGTCCATGGTTAAAACTGAACTCAAACGTTGCTAAAGAAATTGTGTTAAAATGGAGAAAGGAAATAAGTAGTTTTAGAATAAAAGAAAATTAGAATTTCACATTTATTTCTTGGAAAGAGCACTAAAATGACTGAATCTATAAGACAGGCATGGTAGTGCATGCCTGTAATCCCAGCAACGAGGGAGGCTAAGGCAGGAGGATGGCAAATTTGAGGCCAGCCTAGGCAACTTAGTGAGACCCTGACTCAAAATAAATAAATAAATAAAAAGGACTAGAGATATAGGTCAGAGGCAAATGCCCCTGGGTTCAATTCTCCAGTGCCAAAATATACAAATAAATAAATAAACAAATAAGTGACTGAACGTATAAGAAAAGTTCATATTCCATATTATGCTTTTCTAAAAGCTACCTCAAAAAATAGGTTCATAGATTAAGATTTACCAAAATCCTAGAGTCAATAGTTAATTATTTAATGGCAGAGATTCTAGAGATAGAACAAATATTTTGAGGTTTCAGTAAATACACATTTTCACTATTTGTATGTCAAAACCATTTGTCCTCTTTAAACTACTCCTCTATCTCCTCTGACAGCTCACATGCCACTGGGCTTCCCCAAAGAGCAATCCTCAACCAGCAAGAGCCTCCACGGCCATTTATGGCTTCTTTACCACATCTCTGTCCTACCACATCTCTATCCTCCGCCTCTGTGGGCAGATAATGGCTATTTGACCTCAGAGAGCATCAGTCTCTTCCTATCTCCTGTGCCTGGAGAGGTCAGTTAGAGCATAGGTCTTGGAGTCTGACTGCCTGGTTTATACACCCAGGCCTCCAGCTGTGTGACTTTGGGAGAGGTCTGTGGCCTCTCTGTGCTTTGGTTTCCCCATCAGTGCAATGGAGATACTATATTTACTTCCTAGGATTTGGGTAAAGATTAAGTTACATAACTCAAAGCATTTATAACAGGGCCTGATACACAGCTCTCAATAAATGCTGGCTGTTATATATTTTGGGGGTATGAAGGCAGACAAGCCTCAGAAGCAGGCAATAGATCTAGACTCAGATCCTGGCTCCACTACTCACTGGTTAAGGGATGCTGACCGAATCACTGCATCTTCCTCTGTGAGACAGGGATGGAGATGCCGACACATGACAGGTCCTTAGTAGGCATGTTTCTTTTCTCTGCTAGTATTTCTTAGATTTATTTAGCCCTGGCATGGCTCAAGAAATCTTGACACGTTTCCTGCGGATCCTCCACAAATACCTGGAATACATGAAAGGACTTTGGACCTACTTTATATGAAGAAGTTTCCCTAACTCTGGAGCTCTGATAATCTCCTGAAATTTAAATTCCAGTTGAGAGCATCCACATACACAAGGCCAGCCCCCTTCTCATTTTCAGACAGCTGTGATTGGGCAGGGACCTCCTGGTTGGGTCTGAACAGCAGGAATAGGATTTAAAACACATATGGCTGAATTGTTGAGATTAGCATGTATATTAGTTTCCCAGGGTTGTCATAATAAATTACCACAAACTGAATGGCTTACCACAATCGGGATGGCTTAAAATAATAGAAATTAATTTTATCACAGTTCAGGTGGCTGGAAGTCTGAAATCGAGGGTTTGGCAACATTGGTTCTTTTAGGAGGCTCTGAGAAAGTCTCTGTTTCGCGTTTCTCTCTCAGCTCCTGGTGACAGCTGGTGACCCTCAGCATTCTGGGACTTGTAGTTACATCACCCCAGTTTCTGCACCATCATGCCATGACTCTTCTTCTTTATGTGTTCCTCTCTGTGTCCATATCCTTACCCTGTCCTTTTCTTGTGAGGACAATAGTCATTGGACGTAGGGCCCACTCTAACTCCAATATGATCTTATACTAACTTTATTACACCTGCCTATAAGGACTCTATTTCCAAATACTGAGGTTCCAGATGGATATGAATTTTGAGAACAGTATTTAACCCACTACAGCTACACTATTACTTTTTTACTAATTAAAAACAATGAGGAGATGATTCATGTAAAAGGAAAATATCCTTGTGATCTATGCAGACGGTGTACTTTGGCCTTGGCTTCTCTTGGCTGGGGGACTATGGGTCAGCCACACAAGGGGACAGCTACCCAAGAAAATGGAAAGATTGGCCTTGGGGTGGGCCTTCTCTCAGACCAGGGTGACATGCTCAGGGCTCTCCCAGCAGATGTTCAGCTGAGACTGAGGGAGATCGATTCTTCTCTCTACTTGAAACCATCCAGGGTTTCTATGGGTCCTTGGTATAGATGCCATTGCTTGGCCTCCAAGGTCTTGTGTGAACTGGGCACTAACTTTCCTATTCCTCTAGCTAGCTGGTGAGATAAACAACAAATATAATGTTGTAAGTAAGTTCCTAGCTTTCTTTAAGGGATCCCAGGGTTGTTTGTGTTCCTCTTTAGTTGAGTTCTTGGTCTTTCTGAAGCTCTTGGTTCTCAGAAGGCTGAGTTCAGCCTATTCAGGACTTGGAGAAGACCTGGTGCACTTCATCAGGGAGCCTGGGACCCTTCGAACCTCCCTGTGAACTGAGGGAACTAAAGAGAATGCCACAAAGCCTCTCTGCTTCCCAAACCCTTTACCCTCAGATGAGAAGCCGACTTGCCCAGGAGCGCAGTGCGAAGCTGGACGCTTTCCAGCGCATAGAAGAGTTACAGAGTGAGCTTCCTGACACCGAGCAGCTGTCTGTCCAGATGAGCTCCCCAGGTGGTAAGCATGCTCTCCCCTGGCTAAAAGAGTCATCCAGTCTCAGGGGTCTGAACTGCAGTTCAGGAGGGCCAGCAGCTATTGACTGGGACCTCCATAATGTTTGTTGGATGAATGAATAGCACATGGATGAATGGATCTTAATTGTGATTCATTGTCAGAATTTTCTAATTTACTCCACCTTGGAGTACTGACATCTAAAAGGTTTCAATCAATAACAACTGGTCCTGGGAGAATATACCACTTAAAGAACATCAAGTACTTTGTTGGATTTTAAAGCATCTTAATGATTTGGGACACCAATGGCCACATTTCTCAGATATTATTCATGAGGTACATTATGCTTCTTGCATGCTGAGAGCTCGAGGAGTCCAGTGAGAGTGGCAATCAAAATAGCTCTCTGGAGGCCAAGACAGGAGAATTGCGAGTTCAAAGCCAGCCTCAGCAATGGCGAGGCACTAAGCAACTCAGTGAAACCCTGTCTCTACATAAAACACAAAATAGGGCTGGGGATGTGGCTCAGTGGTTGAGTCCCCCTGAGTTCAATCCCCATTACCAAAACAAAAACAAAAACAAAATAACTCTCTGGACAGTGCAAGCAGCAGGCAGAATGGAACAGCGGAATCCAGGATGACGCTAACCTAGCTTCCTCTTCTATTAGAAGAGGACTAAATAAAATCTAAGCTCTCTTCTAGATCTATCATGAATATGACCAAATATCATTAACCCTGCTTGTCCTATTGTTAGGACCAGACAAGCCCCTTCCTTCCTGTTCTGTAGCATGGCCTAGTGGTTGAGTGTGTGGGCTTTGGAGGAAGATAGCTAGAATGCCGTCACTGCTGGTGGTGTGACCTTAAATAGGTTAATTAGCCCCTCAGTAAAATGGGAATACTTACCTCCGACTTGTTCTAAAGATTAAATGAAATAATGAATATCTGACACAATAATCTAGTGACGGTAATCATGGTAATCATGCAAATGTTGGTTACTATAGTTTCATACGTGTGTTTTGTCCTATATCTGTGTTTCTTTTTGCTTACTTACCAATGTGAATAGCTGAGAAAACAGACTTTCAGGGGTAGACAAAGTCAAAGATCAAGTTACAGTGGGTTTACACAGAGGAGAACTAGGCTTGCTGGTAAAGCCCACAGGGCCCCCTTCTCTGCCTCTATGCCTGACACCCAGTTCTCACAGTGGACACTGGTGTCCTCTGCCTGGCCACTGTCACTTCTGCCTCAGCCCAAAGACAGAGCATCAAGCGCATTCAGGGTCCTATTTTGACCACCGACCCTGAGCAGCTCCATATCTTACACTATGCTCGCCACAGTCCCTGATTTCTTCTCTCCTTTCCCTTCTGCTGCCTCCAGCCCAGCCAAGCATCTTTTTAATCCCCTTTGGGTTAATGTGTCCTAGTGAACTGCCATCCACATCCTCTACCACCAGCACATTCACGGAGAACCAGAGCAAGGCACCAGGCAGGGGGAAACCCCTTCCTGACATTGAAGGTGGGACAGCAGTAACAGGAAGCCCCTTTCCCAGGAAGTAAAGGTAGATGTTGCTCCCAGGCCTCAGCTCCCCCTGTTCCTCACTGCAACAAGAGGAGGGATTTGCAAGAACTTTCCACTTGTAGATCCACTCACAGCACTTGGAGGAACTATCACCTATAGTAGTTGTGCTGGTAAAAAATATATATACCCACTCCTCCCTCCTCAGCTGGTGTCCAGCTGGAATCTTGGAGGGTTCCTGATCTCTGTCCCTCCTGCAGCAACAACAATTGCAGCATCCCTGTCCCCCACACCAGAAGCACAGCCACCATCAAGGTCAAGCTCATTTTACTTGGCAATAACATGGATTCCCCCAGGACCTTGCAACTCCCAAGAAACTACCATTTGTTCTAGAGCAATTCTCTCAAAATATTGAAGGAAGAAATGAAATCAATTGGCTCACAAAATTGAAAAATGCTCAGAGGCAAACTGGCTAAAGGCATTTATACTCGGATGTGCCTCTTTCCCTCTTACAAAAATGGAAACGATGCTGGCTCTGGTTTGGATGTGGTTCAAGTGTGTCCTCCAAGGGTTCACATGTGGGGAGCTTGATCCCCACTAGGCAATGCTGAGAGGTAGTGGGACCTTGAAGGGGTGGGACCTAGTTGGAGGTCTTTAGGTCACTGTTAAGATGGTTCCTGTGGGATTCCCTGAACACTCAAGAGAGGACTTGTCACAGGGCAATTTGTATTTCCAAAGGCAATCTCTTCCTCTCACAAGTGTTCTCAAACTGAAGCTCTCACTTGAGATTGGACCAATTGGGCCTCTCCCTCCTGGCTCTACCCCCTCCTCCACATTCTACCTTGAACTTTGAATCTCCACAACTGTGAACTAAATAAGCCCCTTTAATTCTTTAAGGAGTTAGCCTGTCTCAGGTATTTCATTACAGCAACAAAAGACTAATATGCTATTCCTTTTCTTCCCCCAGGCCAATCCTTGTGGACAGGATCCCATTTGCTCCTACCTTTTCAGGGGGCTTGAACTATTCATCTGCTTTCTCACACTCATATTTCCCATCTGTGCATCCCTCTAATTTTGCAACCGGCAATTACAGATTGATCATGTCTATGCCAGGCACATAAAATCCACTGTAAAATAAGAGCCTCCTTTGATCACATACTTCTTCCCCTGCTGCTGGCTTTCCTCTTCTCCTTCAGTCACACTTTGAGGACTTGCCTATACTTACTCTCTTAATTCACTTATTTTACTTACTTAATTCACTCTTCAACTCATAGCTATTGGGATTGAGTGAGGACACACACACACACACACAAGTAAAAATAATGACAATGGCTTAAACAATATAAGAAAGTTATTTCTGATTACAAAGGCTATCTAGCGTTGGCTATTGTGGTGGCTCTGACAGCACTGGGAGCCCAGGTTTCTCTTGTGACTTGCCAGTCTCCCTTTGTGGCTTCCACCTCATGATCCAAGATGGCTGCTTACACTTTCTGGCTAACAGGAAGGAGGAAGATAATAAAAAGAGACCACTTCTCCCTTGGTGTGCCTTCTAGGAAAGTTCCTAGAAGTCACATAGGACACTTCTGCATATGTCTCCTTAGCCAGCACTTATCTAGAAGACCACACAAAGGAGACTGGGAAATGTAGATTTTACTCTAAGATTCTCTGTGTGCAACAAAACATTTGGAGTTGTATTACTAAAGAAGAAAGGGAAGAGCCGGGCGGGGTGGCACAAGCCTGTAATCCCAGCACTTAGGGAGGCTGAGACAGGAGAATCGCGAGTTCAAAGCCAGCCTCAGCAACATCAAGGCGCTAAGCAACTCAGTGAGACCTGTCTCTAAATAAAACACAAAATAGGGCTGGGGATGTGGCTCAGTAGTCGAGTGCCCCTGAGTTCAATCCCTGGGAAGAACGGCACTTGGGGATCACTCAGTTCTCTGCCACACTACCAACAATCTGATTTGTGTCCCCACCTCTTCATTGAAGTGGCTCTTGCCAGGATCAGCAAGACTTCCCTGTCTCCAAGCACAATGGACACCGTCCTCACTTCCTGCCTTCCTGTAGCAGTTGAACCACATGACCACATCCTTCTCCTAAGCTCCAGTTTCCCTTTCTGTACATGGCACTGGGCTTGTGGTTTCTTTCTTTTCCTCTGGCTGCTGCTTCTAAGTCTTCTTTTCTAATTCCTCCTCCTGTAGCCAACCTCTGAACATCAGAATTATCCAGGGCTCTGCCTGGCCTCTTCTCCTCACATTGTTTCTGGATGATAATTGCCTAAGTTCCCGGCTTTAATCATACTTCAGTCGTTGTTGGCCAAGTCCACACCTGCAGCTCGAAACTCCCCTCTGAGCTCTAGACCTATATATCCAATGACTCCTGGATGTCTGCATTCAGGTGTCTCCAGCTCACAAGTTCAACAGGTCAAACAAAATTCGTCTTCCTCTCCTCCTCCAGCCTGACTCCTTTTGGGGTGGAGGAGGCACCATCTCAGCAAATGTTATTGCCAAATATCCAGTTGCTTGAGTCAGAAATTTGTGAGCTATTATTCTTCCTCACCCTGCAGATCCAGCTCATCGCCCATGTCAATTAATTTGCATAGCTCTCAGTCCAGCTGCTTCTGCTTCCCGGAGTCCAAGTCTCTGGTCATCACCTCTTTTACTTGATCATGTGACCCTCAGGCAAAAAACTCCATCCAAATTTTGACATCATCACTCAAAATGGAATAAGTTGGATTAGATCCCCATTTGAAGCTCTAAAATTTTATAATTAAATCTGGGCCTGTAGCAACCAAAAATCTAATTTATAACATTTTGAATTTTACAGGCCTTATATCCCAAGCTCACTGCTCCCTAAATTCTGCTTCTACATCATCCAGATATTCCCACCAACACTTTTTAAAGACCAATATTATCAGCAATAAAATAACAAGAAGGATTCAAAGACCAAAGACTGTAAGTAATGATAAAGTTCACTTACATGTATGAAACAATGAAAATTTTAAATCTGATGTTATGGTTTTAGGGCCACTTCAAACATAGTAGAAAAATTGTATATAAGAATTTTATCTAGGTAATTTGGATCTGGATAAAACAATTTTAATGTTGAAATCATTAAGTCCAATGATACTTGCAAGTCAATTACAAGTCAATCAATGGGTGTGGAAATGAGTACCAACAACTTGCTATGTTCTATCTCTGATTTTATTTTTTCAACCATCCATAATAATGAGTTAACAGCATTGGCTCCTCTAGTTGAATTCCCTGATGAGCAGAAATAAAGAATTTCAGAAGTCATTTTAAAACACATGAGAGCCAGGCACGGTGGTGCACGCCTATAATCCCAGTGGCTCAGGAGGCTGAGGCAGGAGGATTGCTAGTTCAAAGCCAGCCTCAGCAACTTAGCAAGGCAACTCAGTGAGACCCTGTCTCTAAATTTAAAAATACAAAAAAAAGGGCTGGGGATGTGGCTCAGTGATTAAGCACCCTTGAGTTCAATCCCCGGTACCAAAAATAAAGAATTTTTAAAAATATTTCAGCTTTTGAGGGCTGGGGTTGTGGCTCAGTGGTAGAGCGCTTGCCTCGCATACGTGAGGCACTGGGTTCGCTTCTCATCACCACATATAAATAAATGAATAAAATGAAGGTCCATCAACATCTAAAAAATATTTTTAAAAATATTTCAGCTTTTACTTGATATAAAACCATTTACATCCTCTTCTACCTTCTCCACACTTTTTTTTTTCTTTTCTTTTTTTAGTTGTGGATGAACACAATACTTTTTGTTTTTTTGGTGCTGAGGATTGAACTCAGGGGCACTCAACCACTGAGCCACATCCCAGCCCTATCTTGTGTTTTATGTAGAGACAGGGTCTCACTGAGTTGCTTAGCGCCTCACCCTTGCTGAGGCTGGCTTTGAACTTGCGATTCTCCTGTCTCAGCCTCCCAGAGTGCTGAGATTACGGGCGTGTGCCACCGCGCCCAGCTACAATACCTTTATTTTATTTATTTATTTTATATTGTGCTGAGGATCAAACCCAGTGCCTCGCACATGCTAGGCAAGAGCTCTACCACTGAGCCATCACCTCAACCCTCTATACTTCTTTAGTATTTTTTGCTCCACTACCTTTCAGAGTTCCCTCCAGAGATTTGCATATCTAATCAACACATTTCAGAATTCTTCCTCTTAAGAAAAAAACAAGAAGAAAAGATGTAATCATTTCTTCAAAGAAAATTATGTCATTCTAAGAAGTTGTTTGAAGGGGTAATTCTTCAACTGATCAACTAGTTCTTGGTCCAAAAGTTTACTGCAGTAATTCTAAACTTAAGGGAGAAACAGGTTGGGAACAAACTGGCTGACACCTTAACCAAGCCAGAGCCAGGTGGTTAATGGTTACTGTGTGCTAGGCTCACCAGTCGTGTAGTCACTGTCAGCATCCATGGGGATTGGTTCCAGGACTCCTATAGACACCAAAATCCATGGATGTTTAAGACCTTTATTAAAAAAAAAATTATTCTTAAAAATATTTTCTGATACTGAGCTTAAATTACTTTCTGAAACTAGAAGTTATCTTACCACTTCCACTTTTCTTAAGGCACTTTTAAACTTACCTTTTTTTGAATTAATATTTGAAATAAACATTAGAGCACAGATTTTAAGGCAAAAAAAAAAATGGCATAGTATTTCCATACAACTTACATACATATACCTGTATACCTCAAATCACCTCTAGGTTACTTAGAATACCTAACACCATGTAAATGCTATGGAAAATTGTTATGCTGTATTGTTTGTGGGATAATGACAGAAAAAATGTCTGTTTATGTTCAAAATAGATGCAATTTTTTCAAATATTTTTTGATTCACAGTTGAGTCTATGGATGCAGTGCTGATGGATACACAAGGGCAAACTTTATGTCTATTTATTTCTGCAAAAGGCTTTTCTTTCTTTTTTGGTGACCTGCTGGAATTAAAAGTGGAAGCAAAGTTCAGTTTGTATGTGTGAAACCACAGGGCCTTTCAAGATTCAGTTAGTCCCTATTTCACCCATGAAAACTCTACATATTCTGGGGGTGTTGATGATCACAGCTCTTGTGATTGAAAAGGTTGCCACATAGCTAAATGCCTACGTGGAGAGAATGAATATTTGAGAGATTTAGGAGGGTTATGGTCAGGGTTAATTACTGGTTGGCCATTGTCCTAGTAAATAAATAAACCTTATAATGAAGTATATTGTGGTTCCATTATCTTGTGTACAATATAGGGACACTAAGTAAAAATCCTGAAGGCCAGGAAAGGCACAAAGTTAGTTGGAACCATTTCAGAGCTACCTAAGGTCTGGCTTTGAAGTGCATTTGGATGCAGCTCTATTCGAATTTTATAAGCAAGGCCTATGAGTCAGGTCAGATAAATACTGAATTATATATGACTAGAATATAGGAACACAAATGATTTTCAAAAAAAAAAACCCATTGCACTAACATAAATGACAAAATATTAAGGGATTGCTTCAGACAGGTAAGTCTTTTCTTTCTTAGCTGGAAATGGCTTTTCACTGATGGATTCATTCTTGGCCAGTTCCCATATAACAAGTGGCAAAGTATGTATGAGAAGGCACGCTGAAGATGTAGCCCAGTGAACCAGTGATTTTAGTCTCATTAATAGCAGTGATCTTTTTTTATGCTGTACCAAGAATATTTATCATCACTTTAAAGAATAATACATACTTAATATTACAGGTACCCATTAAACACAAAAAGAGGATCGATGAGGTTTTTCTACCCAATGTGGCAGAAAATGTTCAACTTACATCTTTTCAAGTCCAAACAGCTCCATCCAGAATCCCATTTGGACCTAACTGGTAATCACATCTTTTTCCAAATTTTATTTCTATGAGCATTTTGAATGAATAAAAATAACTCTAACCCCATTGAGCCTTTCACCTAATTTTTCTTATCTACTATCTTGGAAGATAGTTTGCATTGGTTTACATTCCTACAAGCTATCCCTTGCTGCTGGCCAAGTTTCACTTAAGAACACCATCCCTCTCTAGTCTCTTATTCTTCCTACAAATGCCAACGCTCTCCTTAGACTCTAGTAAAGTCTTAATTCAAGTCTTTTTTGTTGTTCATTTGTATATTGCTATATATTACTAGTTATTAGACCAAAAGTATATATTCCAATAGTTTGGATCTTAAATGTCCCCAAAATCACATGTATTAAAGGCTTGGTCCCCAGCCCATAGTGCTATTGGGAGGTGGTGAAACCTTTAAGAGGCGAGGCCTAGTGGCAGGAAGTTATGTCACTGAGGACATGCCCTCAAAAGAGATATTGGAAGCCCTTCCTCTCTCTTCTGTTTCCAAGCCATTGTGAGTTAAGCAGCCTCCTCTGCGGCATATTCCCACCATCAAGTATTGCCTTACCACAGGCCTAAAACCAGTGGAGCCCATTGACCATGGAATGAAACCTTCAACATTGCCACCCAAAATAAACCTTTTTTCTTTTTAAGTTGATTATCTCCTATATTTGTTCTGGCAATAGAAACCTAACACATACATGTCTTATGAGTCTTTTCTAATTATGGAGAAGGTTGAGTCTATTCAAAGTAAATTAAGTCATCACTTTATACCACAATGAATTCCAAATGGGTTAAATATCTATATGCACACACACACACACACACACACACACACACACACACACACACAAACTTATTTCAGAAACAGAATACAGAAAACAAGAGCCAAGAGAAAGATTGATAACTTTGATATCTAATCTCAAGCTTCAACATGATGAGATTATCATACAAGTTATCAATTTGTTATAAATCAGTATTACAAGGCAGCCAGCGCCTAGTCCGGAGTCCTTTTTCCTGCCCAGGAGGATATAAGCCACTGGAGAAGATAAGTCAGAAATAATTAGTGAAGAAATAAGAAGTCAGAATTATAGTTTAAAACAGAGCACCTGATAGGTCTAGCCCACACCAAAGCTGGAGCTGAACAATTAGAAAATGGCTCACGTGGTTTATTTAAAGAGGTACAACAAAGGCAGGGATAAAGTTTCAGGGGTGGAGTCTTGTTTCGTGATGTCTTGCAGTCAACAGGTTGATTGGCATCTTGGCAGGTTATATCCATCTCTAAGAAGCTGTGTGGCTGTAGCAGGTCACCCCATCTCCAGGGCTGTGGGACCAGGCAGAGCCGAATAGGGCTCACATGTCCCCGGGCAGTCTTGGCCAGAGGAAATTTCCACTGGAAGTTCCCAGACACCAGATTCTCCTATTTACTGGTTGTGATGCCAATTTTTGGTTCACACATAGCCCACAGATGGCCCTGGACAAGTCAGCTCAGATTCACCCTTCATTTTCTGTTCTGCAATAACTTATCTGGACCTTGTAAATATTTCCTTTTTGTCAACTGGCAAATGTTAAGCTCTGTTAGGAGAGAGTGCTGGAGCAAACCTGTGGGAGGAAGAAGGATTTCTCTTCCAGGTTCTGCTGTGCTGCTCTAAGCAGACCTTTTCAGTGTGCATGGCTTCGGTAGCATCAAGTTCTTAAAAAGCCGGTACATGCGGCTTGTACCATGTCTGGTTCCAGCAATGCATGCACTTCAGGGTGGAGTGCCTCTGGCACAGCACCTCTTAGGGTGGCTTTGTCACCTCAGAGAAATTCTCTATCTTCTTGTAAGCCTTGTCCAGGTACTCTCCAATGAAGTCGGGACTTCAGCCTTGGAAGGTAGTGGCTGCACCTATATTCGCAATCCCTATATTCTTTAGAGTTTATTACTTACCAGACAATCTCCCCTTATGCTGATCCATGGGTATAGTTAATAATTATTTATGGTAAATTTTCCCTGTTTGAATTACTATGTGATTTCGGTCTCCTTATTGGCTCATGATTGATACACAACTGGTACCAGGAGTGGGGTGTTCCCAGAAGATAGGCCCACAAAGATGGAATATGTGGAATGGAATTGACTGAACCCTTTTATTAGGCACAGACTATGATCATATTTGGGTCTTATGTTAATGCCCACCAAAGGCATCTATAGAAAGTTGACAGAAAAATATTTCCAGAGAGTATCAGACAGTATCATTTCTCAGCTACTCCACTGCTTTCTCCATGGGCCTGTGAACATGGCCACAGTAGTAGGGATGGAGGTTATATGCAGGCTCAGCAACACAGACTTCCCCTTCTAAGGCTGACATCACTACTGCCAAGTGTCTAATCTGTCTAGAGCTGAGACCAATATTGAAACTGTAATATAATGTTAATCCCATGGTTAACCATCATCTCCCTGGTAGCAGGTTGATGATATTGGGCTTCTCTCATCATGAGAAGGCCAGAGATTCACCTTCATTAGAATGAATCCATATTCTGGATATGGATTACCTTCCTTCCCATAATGCTTCTGCCAGCAGCACCTCCAATCCATGTACTCACAGAAGGTCTTATCCACATCATGACATTTTTCCATAGCATTGCCTCTAAGCAAGGAATAAATTTCACAGCAAAAGATATGCTGCAGTGAGCTCATGCCCATGAAATCAACATGCCCCAACACTAAGAAGTAGCTGGTCTAATCGTAAGGTGAAATGGTTCACCCACTACTCATTTATGACAGCAGTTGGGAGACACCACCTTGAAAGTGTAGCACATGCTTTGAACCAGAGTACATGAGTCCAAGAATCATAGTGAGTTCCTTCATGATTATACTTCTTATCCCAGCATCTTGAGTATACAGGTTTGGAAATTTTAGTTCCCAGGGGAATGCTTCAACCAGGGATACAACAATGGTCCCACTGATGTAAGATCTAAGATGAGACTGCCAACTGGACTTCTTATGCTCCTAAACTAATAAGGCAGCAAAATGTGTATGCCTACTGGCTGGAATGATCAATCCTGATTTCCAACAGGAGATTGTATTGCTAGTACACTAAGGAGATAAAAAAGCCTATATTTGCAACATAGAAGATTCCCTGGGTGCCTGAGTAGTTCCATGTCAATAGTAAAGATTAATAATTAAAAAAAAAACGATAACAACCAAAACAGAACAATTTGAAGACTCAGAACCTTTGACTCTAATATTTAGATCTAAATTTAGGTCTAACATTAGGTCTAATATTTAGGTCTGAACCAGCTGAGATTCTGGCCAAGGGCAAAAGAAATACCAGAGGCAGAGAAAGGAGGTCACGGATTTACAAAAACAAGGACTGCAATAGCTTTGAGTATTTTCCATTTTCTTCTTCTATTTGTTTGTATGTTCTAATCATTTTCATTTTCATTTTACTTACAAGTTTGGGGAGGTTAAATTTACAATTTAGTTTTTAGGTTACAGAATATTTGATGAAACAGTGACAGAATTGGAGGAGTCATTTATGTAGCCAACAATGAAAATGATGATTGCCAGTACTGGGCATCTTTGCATTTTGAGGAAGTAAACTTAATTTGTGTGAAAATATAAGTTAGGAGGAAACGTCTTGCTATTTCTTTGTTGTGAAGTTTTGAAATGGTCTGAAGGGCACATGGGGAAGCTGAATAGCCCAAGGGGTGGACTGTGACCCCTTTCAATTTATGGCTTCTCAGCTCTGTGTTCCTGTCATGGCCTGCTTTGTGATGATGGAGCCGAACCACATGAATCATTTTTCTTTGCTAAATGGCATCATGTTTTGGTGGTAGAGGGCACAGTTGGGGGAATTTCTCTTCCCAGTTCTAAAGTGCTCCTGTGCTCACTCACAGTGCCGCTGCTCCAGCAGCTCCAATAGCTTTGCAGTGGAATGCCACTAGTGTGGCGCCCATATGCATGGGTTACCCTACACTCGCTTGAATGACTTCCCAGATTGTTACTGGTGTGACATCTCTCCATGGATGGCTTCCCTGGCACCCACTCAGATGGATTTGTAGCCACTGTGAACTTCACTATGCAGAGAGCCAGGGTTGCATCATCTCTGATGATTCTTGGAATTAAGCTTGAGATAGAGTAGTGGTGGCTACTGCCTGGTTTTGTTTTTTGTACCGAGAATTGAATCCATGAGCACTGTACCACTGAACTATACATCCCAGACCTTTTTAAATTTTTGAAACAGGGTCTTGGTAATTCAGTGAGGCTGGCCTCAAACTTGTGATGCTCCAACTTGTGATCCTCCTGCCTCAGCTCCCAACTTACTAGGATTACAAGCTTGTGCCACCACGCCGGGCTCTCACATAGCTTCTTTTTAATGATGCTGATTGATCTCTTCGGCAACTGCACCCTCCTTGGCAGCACATTTAAACATGTTCTCTTTTTGGGGGGATCAAGTATTTGGTATAGCGACATACATTAACTTGGAAACTTGAAAAGAAAATGTAGCTAAGAGGAAGCAATAAAACCCAAGTGGCTGCCTTGAAATTTCCTTCACCAGGTAAACTGGTCCATTACCTTTAAGTTCAGCCTCCCACCAAGTCTCAGGGCATGGGTAAAATGTAGTCAAATTCTTTACCATAGTGTTGAAAGGATGGCCTTTAGTCCAATTCCCTGTAGAGTCCTTATTTTCACCTGAAACCTCCTAAATATAACCTTTACTAACCACATTTCTAACAGCATTCTAGTCTTAGTCCTCGCCAGAATTGCCCACTGAATTCTGCATACAGCATTCTAGTCTTTCTCTAACCTGCTTCTCCAAACTCCCCACAAACCAAATCCAAAGGTTCCTCCGTGATCATCTCAGGTTTAGTCACAGCAACAACCCCCATTTCTTGGTACCAATGTTCTGTGTTGGTTGGCTTTGTTACTGTGACAAAATACCTGAGATAATCAACTCAAAGGTTTATTCTTGCTCAGTTTCAGAGATTTCAGTCCATGGCTGGTTGGCCATGCTTTTGGGCCTATGGAGCAGCAGCACATCATGGCAGGAGGTAGCTGCTTACCTCATTGCAGCCAGAAAACAAAGAGGAAGAGGAGGGCCGGGATCTCAATATCCCCTTCAAGGGCATGTCCCAATGACTGGACTATTTCCCACTAGGGCCCACCTCTTAAAGGTTCCAAACACCTCCCAATAGCACCACAAATTAGGGATCAAGCTTTTAACACATGGGGGACAGTTATCCAAACCATAGTAACATACCAGAGAAATTTAAGTATTTGATATAGCCACATACACTACCTTGGAAACTTGACAAGATCTCCAAGCAGCAGTAGCTAGTGAAAAAACAACTGTAGCTTGACTCACAATAGCCAAGAAATGGAAACAACTTGTGTCTAACTGATGGAATAAGTAAAGAAAATGCAGTACATATGCACAGTGGAATACTATTCAGACTAAGGAATGAAATATTTTCATTTGCGACATGGATAGAAGTGATCATTATGTTAAGTGAAATAAACCAGACACAGGAAGACAAATACCATATGATATCACTCATGTGTAGATCTAAAAAGGTTGATCTCACAGAAGCTGGGAATAGAATGATGGTCACCAGAGGCTGGGAGAGTACAGGAAGGGAAGTGGTGATCAATGGTACTAAGTTCAGCTACAGGGTAAGAAGTTCTTGTGTGCTATTGCACAGTAGGATGACTAGAGATCTTAATGTTTTCACCATCAGTAAGTGTTTGACATAGATGTTTACCCTGATTTAAACATTTACACAACATATATGCATGTACTGAAACATCACATAGTATCCCACTGATATGTAAATATCTTCTATGTATCAGCTAAAAATAAATTTAAATATAAAAAACAAAAAGCAGAAAGCAACTAAGAGAAAATAATATTGTGGCAATGAATTGTTGAACATCTTACTGGAAATAATAAAAACTTGTAGCCGAGCATGATGGTGCACGCCTGTAATCCTAGCACTTTGGGAGGCTAAGACAGGAGAATCACGAGTTCAAAGCCAGCCTCAAAACCAGCGAGGCACTAAGCAACTCAGTGAGACCCTGTCTCTAAATAAAACACAAAACAGGGCTGGGGATGTGGCTCAGTGGTCGAATGCCCCAAATTCAATCCCCGGTACCCAAAAATAAATAAAAATTTAAAAACTTGCAGAATGTTAAAATAAAAATCCACATCATATATTTTTTAAAGGCATGTGTAATTATGCATACACAAATTTTTGGAGGAAGAGAGGTTAACATCAGTTATGCTTGTCACCTTTAGGGTGGAAGAGAGCAAGGGGATGGGACTAGAGATGGTTGAAGTAGATTTGCACTACCTACAATATTTAGAAAAAAGTTAAAAAGTATATTTATGAATAGCTTGAAAAACTGAAAATTGAGACATTAAAATTCCTATCTTGAGGGGCTGAGGTTGTGGCTCAGTGGCAGAGCACTTGCCTTGCACATGTGAGGTACTGTGCACCACATAAAAATAAACAAAATAAAGACACTGTGAGCCGGGCGCGGTGGCTCAAGCCTGTAATCCCAGCACTTAGGGAGGCTGAGACAGGAGAATCTCGAGTACAAAGCCAGCCTCAGCAATGGCGAGGCGCTAAGCAACTCAGTGAGACCCTGTCTCTACATAAAACACAAAATAGGGCTGGGGATGTGGCTCAGTGGTTGAGTGCCCTTGAGTTCAATCCCCAGTACCAAAAAAATAAAATAAAAAAAATAAATAAATAAAGACACTGTGTCTGTCCATGTGTAACTAAAAAATATTTTTTTAAAAATTCCTATCTTGAGGCCGGGTGCAATGGCACTGAGGAAACTTAGAAAGCTGAGGCAGAAGGTTCCCAAGTTCCATGCCAGCCTCAGCAACTTAGCAAGGCACTGTCACAAATGAAAAGGACTGGGGAATGTAGATCAGTGGTAAAGCACTCCTGGTTTAATTCCCAGTACTCCCACCCCAAAATTAAAATCATATCTTAAAACTTTTTCTTCTGGCTAAAATGAAGTGAGACTAGACTCATTTTGAAGCAACTAAAAAGCTGGACAAAATATATGAAAGGTTCCCCCCTCCCCGCAAATACAATGAACATTGGGCAAAGAACAGTGATCTCTACAAGACAAGAAAACTATTGACCCAACTTCCTGCCTTGAATTTCTAGGTCATGGTATAAGGCAGGGAGCCCAGGCAGAGCCCAGTTGACTTTGAGTTGAAGAGATGGAGCTGAAAATCAAGGTAGCTAGAGTTCCCATGGCCAAAGAGGAGCTGCAGAGACAACTCCAGAGATCTGCAGAGGGGGCCTCTCAAGTAGTAAAGATAATATCTACCAGAACTACCCAAGAAGGTTCAGAGGAAATGGTAATCAGGGTTCAACAAGGTTGGGATCAGACCTGGTTCCTACCAGTTCACACTAAAAAGTTCATCATCTAGGGGGCACTGGATATTTAGAAGTCTTTCCTCAGTATGGCAACAATCACTTCTAGAACAAATTCTGTTCTCACCTCACAAAACAAAAAAACACACAAGACCCAAACTATCTTCAGCTATTTATGTCACAAGGACATTTATAGGAATACAAAAACATCCAGCACCCAAATTTTTATTTGGCACCCAATAAAAAATTGCCAATTATGCAAAGCAGCAGGAAATTGACCCCACACTATGCAGAAAAATCAATCATTAAAAACGGATTCAAATGTGAACATTAGCAAATATGGGTGTTAAAAATTGTTACTGACATCTTTATTATAAACTCCAGAACACTCCATTATTTAGAAACATGGAAGTTGTGACACCAACTGAACTATAAATGAAGACAATATCTGAAATGAAAAATATCCCATGAGATTAACAATAAATTAGGCATAAAGTAATAGTGAACTTAAAGACAGGAATAGAATTGATCCAAAACTAAAAACCAAAACACAGAAAACCAAAAGAGTGCATCAGCTGTCTATGGATCAACTTTAAAATTATAAAAAGAATATAATTTTGCCTACAAAATGCAGGCAAACTGCATTTTGCATATGGGAAGGAGGGAGGGAGGGAGGGAAAAAAGGAAAGAAGGAAAAGCAGAATCAGACAAAGCTTTCAGGATTTAAAAACATGATGCTATTGTCACAAATTCCTGGTACACTTGAACTTGATTTGTTACTTGTATAAAATCAACTTACCAGCCGGGCGCAGTAGCACAAGCCTGTAATCCCTGCACTTTGGGAGGTTGAGAGTATCATGAGTTCAAAGCCAGCCTCAGCAGTGGTGAGACACTAAGCAACTCCGTAAGACCCTGTCTAAATAAAATCACAAAATAGGGCTGGGGATGTGGCTCAGTGTTGAGTACCTGAGTTCAATCTCTGGTTACCCCCCCCCCCAAAAAAGATCAACTTACCTGTCAATCCCATCCTCCAACTATCATTTCTAAAACTCTGTCCACTAATGATTAATTCACATTTTAGATACTACCTGCTGGCCTAGAGAAGTAATACTGACTAGACAAACCATCCCAACAGCATTAAACTGAATTACATGAATTAAATTGAACATTAAAGTTCATAATCAAAATCTAACAGCATACTTCAGTCAATAAAAAGGAGACAAATTCAATAAACATGTAGATTTATTTTAAATCAGTTTGGTACATGATACAGATTGGTTTTGCAGTTTAAAATGAACTGAAATAGAAATTTCTAAATACAGCAGTGTCTGCCTGTGCAACAAGTATCTATAAAGTAAAATAAGGCATTTGATACAACTACATCTGCATGAACAAATCAGATGAAAAATCTGAAAAGATTTCTATAATATACCTTCTGGATTAAAAAAACCCAAAAATTATTAATGGCTCAAGATACATTGCTAAAGGAAGGGGTAAAAGTCAGAAAAGGCTGAGTTCTGTTCCTAGAGCTCATCTGTAGACTTGCAAAATCTAATATTATGCTTTTGTTGTTAGAGGAGTGCTCAAAATTATAGAAGCTTCAAATCAAGTCACATTTTCACAAAGTTGCTACATATGCTGACATTAACATGTGGCAAGGAATTCATATCCAGGCAAATGAAGATCATACCACTGTAGCTAATTTTTGCCACCTTGTGAGGAATGGAATTTTGTAAATTTTCCAATGAATCCTACAGCACTCACTAAAAACTAACAGCCATGGCACCATAATTAATTTTGTGAGGTACCTAAAATATTACTACTAATGGAAACACAAAAATGTGAGGTAAATCTACCTTTTTCCAAAAAACCTTTGAAGCCAGAGATTTTAAACAATTAAGGCACTTGAAAATATTAGGTATATGTACAAATGTGCAAGTAAAACAAACATCAGCTGTACCAACAAGTGACCAAAAAAACAAAAACAAAACAAAACAAAAAAAAACACACAGTAACTCTTCATTTTAAGAACCTTTAATATAATGACCTAAATACAAGTTTTGGTTTATGAAATGAACAAAGGCATTTGTCATTTCCCTATAAAATATTGAAAACGAAGTGCTAAACTCAGCCACTACAGGCCGAAGAACCTAAAAACAAAAATACTTCAATGACCTAAAAAAGCAAAAGCCCATTTTAAACTAATTAAAGTCTGTGAACTAATCCAATGTATCAAAGGAAAGGGAGAAGCAACCCTCTAAAACTAAGAAAACTAGTGCTTTAGAAGAAACCGTAGAAACAAAAATATGTATGCTTATTATATTCTGGGAGTTGAAACGAAGGAGGAAGGAGAAAAGGAGGGGGGGAGGTGGAAGTACAGTCTACACATCCGGGGCAATCATCATTAAAAATCTATAGTAATCTGATAAAAAAAATCCTTAGATTTTCTGAAATTATACTGGTCATATATGCCATCTGAAAACTTAAAATGATTGTCTTATTTAAAGAGCTAATAAATGATTCTAAAACTTTCTTTTTTACCTCATGAAAGTAGTTACTTTTCAGGTAAGCATGGTATAAATCCTTTCAAGGTTCATAGTGTTGAGAGATTTTTTTAAGCACAAGGGAAATACACAATTTATCAATTTTATCTCAATTCTTTTCAACAGTCTAAAAGAAAAATGTTGCAAAATTTAATATGTGAAGGCTTTCAAACTTTGTAAAGTAGTAATTAGCATAAGTTTCTCAGCTCTGGAAAAAAAAAAAGGTATGCTTTTAATTTAAATATTAACAGTATGGTATCTAAAAGCAGATTTACAACTGCTTACATCAACAGTTATAATCTCAAAATGACTTTTACCTTCCTTAATATCAAAGAACAAATCACAGATTTTAAGTTACAGCCTACTTTTCAGTCTGTCTTTTAAGGCACTGTTCTTTATTTTCTCAATGACATAAGGTGCTTTTGCAAGTATGAATAATATCCTGTTAAACATTAATGGTCTGTATCCTTTCCATTCATTTCTTTAAATCTGGAATGTAATTCCCCATGTAGCATGTTATTTCTAATGTAGAAAAAAATAATTTATCAAGCACAAAATTTTACTCTATGGATACAGTTTAGTACTACTAAATTAATAAATTTATTCCACCTTTGAAATGATAGCCAAAAATCCACCTGATTTGATGCTCATTTGGCACACCTTCTCAATTCTGAGTTAGCATAAAAATAATGCAGCTTTCAGGCTTTAAGGTAACTAAACTTAAACTGCCAAGAGTCAGGAGGTTGTCTGCACCAGACAACATTTTCCATCACTTACAGAAAGTTGTATTTGGCATGTCAAGAACAGAAACATAATCCCACAGCAGCAGCCATTGAAAATAAAAGACGACAGCCATAAGGATTCATGCAGAATATTTTTTAAATATTCCTGTTAAGTAAAACATTAAATGATTTTTCTTCAAGGATGATGTTCCAAAATATCCTATATGCATCCTTTGGAAATTTAAAGATCCTGGAATAGTGTCTTCCATGTGGGACTTCTTGTAAGATAGTATTTTGGTTTCAGTGAGTTACACAAATGAACTGCCAGTCCTTGTTAATTTAATGGGTCTGCTTACAAAGTATGGTAATTTCGTTCTTTAGATTTGCAGAACTTATAGAGAAAGAAAATTACAGCCTGAACACCTAAAACAAGGACAATTCCCCCAATGAAACTGGCTGCATCAAAGGTAGACTTCCGTGCAGGTTGTGAGGTTGGAGCCGAAGTGGTATTTGTTGCACCTGGTATGATAAAAAAAAGTAACAATCCTTAGCAAGTCTCATGATCTTCTAGCATACTTACAAGACCCACCTGAGCTTCTATTTTGCCATGTCAAATTACATAAAGCATTTCCTCTCGCGTCAAATCTTTACACTACAGCTTATCCCTAACTGAGGAAGACAACTACTTTTCAATTCATCATTCATCCTGTCCACAGATATCAAGTGGTTATGCTACTATATAATGCTTCAAATATGAAAAAAACAGAAAATATATTTTTCTAGTATATAAATTGCACCCGGGGAATTTTACACATTTTTAAAATATGCAATTATTTTGTTGGACTATATTTTTTGGCTGCTTGAGTAAATACTAATGTTTATGTTAAAAATTCATGGTATTTGAGTTTTACTACATATTACATAGGTAAATAAAAATTCAGTTGCAATTTTTCAAGTTATGAATACCTCTAATTTATAATTTCAACAAGCAAAATAATTCACGATTAAAAGTGTATTAAATAATACTTTTGCAGTATTAGTATTACCAAGTCATAAGGAAAAAAGAACATGAAAATTAGGATTCCTTTTCAAGGGATAAAATGTTTGAAGAGGAAACCGAAAAAAGTAGCGTCCATTAAAAGCATTTCATACTTAAAATAAATTTTAGTTTTTCTCTTAAATTGAATATCAAACAAATACTGGTTCTGGTGGTTATATTAAGTTGGCCACTATCAAAATTAATCACAACTGGGGACACAGCTCAGTAATAGAGTACTTGCCTAGCATGCACAAGGATCCTGGATTCTATCCCCAGCATCAAAACAAAACAAAATAACCCAAAATTACAACGGTTTTGTATTGTCTCGTGAAGACAGAATGCCCTCACTGAAATTGAAAGGTAGTATAAGCATGAAGCTTCAGGCATCACAAAAAGTAGGTAAGACTTCTCGGCATCAAAACAGCAGCTTAGGCCAGGCACAGGGGTGTATGCCTTTAATCCCAGAAACTAGGGCGACTGAGGCCCTAAGTAACTTAATGAGATCCTGCCTCAAAGTAAAAACTAAAATGGGCTGTGAACATAGTTCAGTGATAAGTGCCCCTGGGTTCAATTCCCATGACAAAACAAAAAACAAACAAACAAACACGTTCAAAACAGTAGTTTAAATGGTAGGTAAGAAAAACAGAGAGGTGCATAACTGGTAGCGATGGTAGCTTTTTGGACCACTCTTGGTAAAAATGTAGTGCTATAGCCACTTAAACTGTAATGGTCTAATATAGCACAAAAACAATCCTTTCAAATAACTTGTAGCTATAAATCAGATTTCACAACTTTTTAAGCTGTACTGAAAAGTTTTGGAAAACATTATTACTTAACTGTTACAGTGTCAGACCAAATGTGATTATTCATTCAGAAACTAGAAGAGGACTCTCAGTAAAGCTATCATCATTGCTTAAACAGCTGACTACTGTGGCACTTTAAATGTTAAGAGATGAGTTTCAGTCCACAGAACTGGAAGCTGATGGCAAAAATAGTGAAAGACAACATTATATACACACCTACATGGCTATTAGTTTAAAAAGCCTCAATTACCTGATGTGGTAACTGTGGTGGAATATGTAGAAGAGGAAGGCAGAGTTGTGACTTTAGCTGGAAGGGAAACAAACCAAATTAAAAAACAAAACAAAAAAAAAAAAAAAAAAAACAACACACACCAAAAATCTTATGTTTCTAAATTCCCAATTGTCTAACATCTACTTTTTAAAAGTAGTATTATCAATTTCAACATGCTTTGGATTTTTTGACAATAGAAGCCTAATTTTTCAGTTAAAGGTTCACTAACATATCTATCCAACCAACAAAACTAACATTTAAATGAATTTTAAAACATTCTGCAAGCATAAAATTGTATTTAATTTAAAACCTATGTATATGAGTATAAAATACATCTAGATCTAGTTTGCAGAAAGACTGAAGGGCAAGAATACTTAGAAGAAGGAATTAAGAGGTTCTTTGTAAATAATCTTGCTTCTAAGACAAAAACCATTAAATCAGTCATGGTAAGAAACAACTGCAACTTAGTATTTTTATATATATATATATATATATATACACACACACATATATATATTTCAGTTGTTGAAGAACAAATATTTATTCATTCATTCATTCATTCATTCATATATATATATGTGGTGCTGAGTATCAAACCCAGGGCCTCACACATGCCAGACAAGTGCTCTACCACTGAGCCACAACTCCAGCCCTGTAACTTAAGTATTTCTTATGTAGGTATCAAGATTTGCCTCTTTTATCTTCTTCACTTCAGGGGTTTGCTAACTTTTCTTAAGAACCAGATAGCAAATATTTGAGTCCTTGTGCATTGCGTAACACAAAACAGCCTAAGACAACATGCAAATCAATGAGCATGGTTGGGGTCCAATAAAACTTTATTTGTAAGAACAGGTGCCCTAGGGCTACAGCTGTCCCAAGTTAGAAAACAGCCCAAGGGTAAGCTCTGGTCTATCACACTGCCTGAGGCCAAAAGACTACCTGCTGATGTCTCTAAAAAAATGTACTAAGAAGAATTAGTTTGGATATAAAATTATTTTAGGAACTGAAGCACCCTATTAAGTGAACTTTTACAGTATCATCTATAAAGGTGCACATACCAGTACTAGAAAAGAACTAAAGATAATTCATAAAAATCAACATTTTCTTAAGAGTCAAATGACTCAAGAGCTACTAAATGTTTCCAAAGCTTACTGGACCACTTGTGAATGGTTTCCCTAAGAAGCCTTCCATAGGGTGGATGTGGCGTTGCACACTAAAGTTCAAGCTACTCAGAAGGCCGAGGCAGTGGCTCGCTTGAGCACAGGAGTTAAAGACCAGCGTAGGAAACAGCAAGATAGCTTCACAAAAAAGTTGTGCCAGGCACAGTGGCACATGTCTATAATTCCAGCAACACATGAGACTGAAGCAGGAGGAGCACAAGTTTGGGGCCAGTCTGGGCAACTTAGTGCCCTTGGGTCCAATACTCAGTACCAAAAAAATAAGAAATAAAAGTTGTCCTTAAAAAAAGTTAGGGCTCAATTTCATTTTTTTTGGAAAGAAGCTAAACTCTAGGCAAAGGCTATAGGAATAAGAGTTCCTTATCATGTCCCAGGAAATAATGTTAGCCAGGCTTCATGATACAGGGGCTTCAAGATGAAGATTTGCTTATATGCTGGGCAGCTAAGGATGATCTGAGGGAAATGAGGAAAATCAATTACATGAGGCTTATGTTTTTTAAAAAACGTAAGATGCTACATAGTTTTTACACTGTTTCAGAAAAGGATTTCACAGCTAAAGAAAATTTGACAACAAATGTGTGCTTCTTTTAAAATATACAACTTTGGAATTTTCCTATCTTTTATTCATATGTCCCTCTCCATCTCAAGAGGATGATAAAGTTCATAAATACCCAAACTGGTGTGGGAACTAATATTCTACTGTTTGGCACTGAGAAGGTATGATTCTCACTTAAGATTCTCAGGGCATAAAGACTATATCCTGTTAGCAACATTTACATTTCTTTGACAAATGTCTGGGTATCATAATCTGATCACTGAAATACCACACTATACCCCGCAAATACATATTAAAAATATTTTCTTTTTAAAAAAAGAACATTAACTGAATAGACTTCAAAGTGATATGCTTAATCCATAAAATGAGTGCCAAATAAATGTTGATGAAACAGTAATGAAGCAATCTTTCATTGCATTATATTGTCTTTTTAAAACAATCAAAAATTTCAAAACGAATAATCTCCCAAATTCCACCCATATAAAAGGAAGCTCTGTACACTTTATGAGTAATTATAAACCAAGAACAGGCTTGACAGCTTCAAAACCAAGACTAAAACTAAACGGTACAGAGAGAGAGAGACCAGGTCTCTCACACAGGCAGATTTTTCATATCCCAAGGTTAACAGGATCCTAGAAGGTTAAGGTGTTCTAATTTTTACAAAACAAGTAAACAGGGAGTTTAGTTAATGTTTCTGAAAGTTCCATCCAGGTTTCTTTAAATAGGAATGATACTAAGAGAAACTAGATGACTTCTAATAACACTGACAGATATGTTCATACACACTAGCTTTCCCCTTCTTGGTTGGAGCAGTGCTGCACACACTTTATCCAGCCTGCTCTTAACTGAATAATTCTGATTTCTCCGTGCTGTGAACACTGTTTTTTTGGTATAGGGGATTGAACCCAGGGGTGGTTAACCACTGGGATACATCCCCTCAGCCCTTTTTGAGACCAAGTTGTTGAAAGCCTTGCTAAGTTGCTGAGGCTGGCTTTGAACGTGCTATCCTCCTGCCTCAGCCTCCTGACCGTGAACATCTTATAGGGAAATATCTGGTCTCTGACAGGGCTGATACTTACATAGCATTCCTAGATTAGAGGGTATGGTCATTTTAAAGCTAATTATTATATCCTCCAAGCTTTTTGTTAATTTGTATAAGTATACCTCTTGAATAATCAAAACAAATTAACAATAAAAAGCTTTACAAATTAGAGATGTATCAACTTATTTTCAATCTTAAAACATCATTACTAATTTTGTTTGACAATGTTAAGGAAAAAAATTCAGCAAATTTGCTATTTGATTTTCACGATCTGCTCTCAGAACATGATAAAACATGCTTTTTTGTATATAAGCAAAACATTTACACATTTTTAATTTTGATAACAGTACTATGTTGACAATATTTGCACAATAAGGCAATACTTTTTTTCACATGTAAAAACACATGTAAACATACTAATCTACTGTGTTCTTAAAAACAACAACAAAAGCTGGGCACAGTGGCACACGCTTGTAATTCCAGCAACTTGGGAGGCTGAGGCAGGAGGATTGCCAAGTTTTACATCATTCTAGACAATTCAGCAATATCCTATCTCAAAAAATAAGGACTGGGGATATAGCTCAGTGGTAGAGCTCCCCTGGGTTCATTTCTCAGTATCTGGGGTTGGGTGGGGACCACCACCACAAAACAAAAACTTCACAGGTGGTAAATAAAGAGAATTTAGAAAATACAATGAAGATATATCTCCAACATAATCTGGTCATTCCATTGTTATGATATTGATATTATTTGTACTGGGGGAGAGCATTATTATAATTAACCCAACTACACACTTTCCACAAAAAATCAAGTTCTCTTTGTAGTGCTATTTCCTTAAGTATCTCATAATTTACCTCTTGCTCCCTTTAGCAGAAGCAATATACACAAAGCCATGCAGAGAGACCTCATAAAGCTTTTCAATTAGTAAGCACCAACTGATGGCCATTTTCTGTAAGCAAACCCTCTTTCCACTTTACAGAACCAAGAGACCCATGGCAGTTTACAGGAGGACCCAGGGTGAAGCAAGCAGCAGTGGAACTAAATTAAAAGCAGATTCACAGGAGAAATTAAATGAATCCAAGTGGTTTGGGGAAATTCTCTCCCTTCTTTTCCTTTCTACTTATATTCCATCTTTGAGAAATTAGTTTCCTCCCAACACCCCTACTTTCACCAACCTTTAACATCATCTTTCATCAATGATTTCTAACGAGTGCTCAGTTTTTGGACACACCATCGTGAAATAATCCACTCAAGTGTTATAGCATTAGAGAATTTCTGTGACACAAGTATTTCTACTGTAGCTGATTTCAAATTACCAACATGACATCACTGCAGTCAGTCAGGGACACTGTGTACATGTGGTTAGAAAAAGGTGGTCCAAGCAGGCTCTAACACACACTGACCAAGTCTTTAAAAATGAGTTCTTGTCCTTGTTACAGCATTTCACTACTCTTTCCTTTGAAAAACTACATTTATACCCATACACTGTTAAATTTCTTAGACACACCTCTCTGGGATTTCTTACTTTCATGCCCACCCCTACCCAGTTCTCCCAGCAAAAGCCCGGTCCTCTTGCCCCTTAGACAGTGTTGTCCCCTAGAGTTTGATCCTTAAACCCAATCCTCCATATGTTCCTCCAGCAGCCTTTACTACTGTCTATAATGACTGATGTATTTGTAATTTTAGCCAAGAGCTTTCTCCAGGCTTGGTATCCTGAAAAAAATCCCCAAAGACAGCCTCAATCTGCTGTGCTTCCTCTTTCTTGCTTACCTAATGAAAACATCTCCTTTGCCATTCCACATCCCACAACTTCAGTCATCAAGCCTTAACCCTTCCACTTTCTAAGCCTTTTTGTACCCATCTACAGCTCTTCCTCCATTGGTATTGTAGAATTACTGTAACAGTATCTAATTTCCATGAATCCATGTTAGTCCTCTTCTACTATTCTCCACAGGCCAGAGTAAGTACTTTTATTAAAATGTAAGTCTGATCATATGACCCACATACTTGAAATCTTTCAAGATAACATCTCAATCTACCAGTAAGGCATATAAAGGCATTTCCCGATCCCATTGTTTACTGTCCAGCTTACTGTCAATCTTGTACCAGACACTCCTTAAGCTCCCTATACTCACATATTTTGGGGGGGGCAGGTACTGGAGAGTGAACTCAGGGGTACTCGACTACTGAGCCACGTCTCCAGCTCTATTTTGTGCTTTATGTAGAGACAGGGTCTCACTGAGTTGCTTAGCGCCTCGCTGTTGCTGAGGCTGGCTTTGAACTCGCGATCCTCCTGTCTCAGCCTCCCAAAGTGCTGGGATTACAAGCGTGAGCCATCGCGCCCAGCTCTCACATATTCTTAATATGTGCTAATCACCCTACTCTGTCTGGAAAACTTTCCCCATATTTTACTATCATCATTTCAGTCAGTCAGTCAACATCTCCTACAAGCTGTCATCTTATCTGCTGAGCTACCCAACACACACATCACCTTCCTACAAATCCCCCAACACACTGTGCTTACTGACCTTGTTCATCATTCCTACAGGAGACAAAAATGCTAGCTTATTTTTTGCCTTATTTTATTATCTAGCCTACTACTTGTTCTGGAATAGATGCATTTAATATTTGCAAAATACACTATTTATTCTTCCTATCAAATCAGACTGAGGATGTGGTAGAAAATGTTCAGTTATTAATGGAAATGAAAATCACAAATATTCCTGAAAACCAATTCAGTACTGAGCCTTAATCATGCCCTCTGCCCTAGGAATTCTGTTTGACTCAATCTCATCAAACAGTAAACAGTCCCCATAAGTTGCTTACTACATGGACAATCAGATGACCTAACTGTCCAACCAAGAGCACAAGGAATAGTGTACCACAATTTTAATAAGGAAAACAATGGCAAAGCATATGAGCATACCATCCACTTCATAACAAGTATATTTACTTAGATAAACACACAGAAAAGACCAGAAGAAATTAATTACTGAAAATGTTCTGACGTACTTCTGGATGTGGAGATTTAAATTTCTTTTGCATTCCTGCATTTCTCAAGATTTCTACAACATCCATAAAATATACAAAGCTATAGCAAATCTAGTAAGATGCACTGAATGTGGAACACTGGAGCAATATGTCACTGTCACAAACAGTACATATTTATGTAATTATAACAGTCTAACACTAAATAAACCTTTAAAATTATACTAACAACTTTTAGGTATTTAGTTACTAAAGTTACCCTTAGAGTTTAAAAATCCTGAAAAAAATCCTGAAAAGAAGTCAGAAAAGAATCAATCATCTTGAATTACCTGTAGAATTAGTTGGCACTGGAATCACAGTAGGCCCTATAAAAATAAATAAAAAACAATATACGTCAAAGCTGTCTAAAATATTATAATCTTAACACTATTTCACAAGCTGCAATCATTTAAATATATTTTTACAATATAAATACTACACTTAGAAAAGAATGACCATTTCCCCCACCCAATACCAGTATCCTCCTCCTTTAGAAATGGAACCACCATTTCTTAGCCTCTCTTGACACAAAGTAGCCAAGTGTAACTTCTACCAAGTTCCTTTATTAAGGTAGATACAGGCCTCTTGGTTTCCTTCCCCTTTCCTGGTAGCAGCAAAAATTAACGGGATAGCTAGAACACGAGCCGGACCTTAAGGAATGACAGAGTGAAAACCTAAAATGAATGTGGGTCCCTATCGGCTGTCAAGCTGTCACTCTAGTGTTCTAACTAGTATGTTATCAGATAAGCAGCATCACCTTTTCAGTTTTTCTTTAAAATGATTGTTTAAAAAAATATTTACTCTTGTCTCCAAGTAATTCATGAAATCAAAGGTCTGATAGTTACTAGTTTTTTCTAACACACATTAAAATAACTACTAAAAAATGTTTGTTTGCATACCACCTAACCTACATTTTACAAAGTAAAACACACCTAATACTAATGAAAGCCCTAGTTACAAAGTTCATGTTGTGATGGGGAAATCCTGTCAAAGATAGTCTGTGAAGGTTACTGACACGCTCTACAAAATAATCTATATGCCAAATTAGGAATCTGATTTTCCCATTAATTTATATTCTCTATTTAAAAGAACAGCTGTTTCAGCTGGGCATGGTGGCACAAGACTGTAATCCTAGCAGCTGGGGAGGCTAAGGCAGGAGAATCACAAGTTCAAAGCCAGCCTCAGCAAAAAACAAGATGCTAAGCAACTCAGACTCTGTCTCTAAATAAAATATAAAATAGGGCTGGGGATGTGGCTCAGTAGTAGAGGACCCCTGATTTCAATCCCTGTCCCCACAAAACAAAACAAAAACAAAAACCCACATTCGTTTGTTTAATCTTAACACAAACTATGCTGAAGACTAAAATGTGACATTACTAGAGTCTATAAAATGCAAATAAAGACAGAGGTGGCTGAACTTCAGTGAATTCCTGGGGTGGGGGGACAAAAGAAAGAAAAAGTGAAAATATCTACACACATCATTCCACAGTATAGCTATGTCATTAAACCAAGCTTCAAAATATCATTTCATCAATCGATATGAATATGCTATTTATACCCAAATTTCTAATAGAATTATAGCAATGCCAAAAAAACACTGAAACAAGGATTTGAGGCAATTATTTATCCTTCTGTGGCCATTTTCCCCAGTAGACAATGTGAAGACTTACCAGAACAGAAATCAGTTGTGTTCCCCATGCTACAATTACTAGCTGCTGAGTTATGTGAACAATAGCTCTTATTTGCTATGGAAAAGAGAGACAAAACAGCACCAGTTACTCACATTTTTGACTTTGCTACTAAGCCCCTAAACAAATCAAAACCCCAACATAAGTACTTTAAAAGTCCACAGACTAATACTATTTTCCTTTTCTCATTCTCTTGGAGATATGATACAGGCTCCCTCCAAATTTTACCTTTTAAAATCCTCATGAATATACAGATAAATCTCAGAATTGTGATACAGCCTACTACACAATCAATGAAGACAGTCAGAAATCTACAAAAGAGGGTGGAGTTGGTAAGAAGTGGTCAAGGTCTTTTAATAAAGACTTAAGTAAACAGAGAAGGTGCCCCACAGCAGCAACCCAACCTCTGCTGCAAAACTCCCGACCTCCCCACCCACATTACTCCTTTAGAATGTCTTTTGCTTTGCTTTTTCTTTTTGGTTGTACTAGATTGAAACCAGGGCCTTGCACAAGCTAGGCAAGCTCTCTACAACCGAGTTACATCCCCAATGCCTTCTATACTTTTTAACATAGCTGTATAGACAGACTCGGAGCAACAGGGGGCTGAGTGCACTGTGTAGGCCTATAATCCCAGCTACCTGGGCAGCTGATGCAGAAAGTCAGGGCCTAGTTTCAGCAACTTAACCAGATCCTGACTCAAAATAGATTTTTTTTTTAAATGCTGGGGCTATAGCTCAGTGGTAGAGCACTAGTTTAGTATGCACTAGACCTTGGGTTCAATTCCCAGTATCTCTCTCTCTTTCACATTCATACACACACACACACACACACACACACACACACACACACACAGAGTCATATATGGTGGGTGAAGGTGCAGCCTTAAATTTTATCTTATAACCTAAAGTGATTTATGTAACTAGTTACTTTAGCCCCAAATCAATATCTTAGTTTTAAACAGCTTTTTGAACGTTTTGTGACATAATTTCTACAACTATTAAATTTCCACTGAATAAAGGAATGCAACATGTGACATTTAAAAAAAAAAAAAAAGGTAAGAAAAAAATTGCATGCTGGGTGCCATGGCTAGGGAGACAGGAGGGTTGCAAGTTCAAAGCCAGCCTTGGCAAAAGTGAGGTGCTAGCCAGGCGCACTGGGTGCAGTGGTGCACACCTGTAATCCCAGCACTTAGGGAGGCTGAGATAGGAGAATCATGAGTTCAAAGCCAGCCTCAGCAAGGGCAAGGCGCTAAGCAACTCAGTGAGACCCTGTCTCTACATAAAACACAAAATAGGGCTGGGGATGTGGCTCAGTGGTTGTGTGTCCCTACCTTCAATCCCTGGGCATCCCCCCACACCCCCTACCCTGCAAAAAGGCAACCACCTTTAAACTAAAACAACAGAATAATTAATTAATGTGGTAAACCCATGATTTTAGTAAAAATCTTATCCACATTTCAATGTACTGCTACCTAGCTCTTTATCCCACAAATGTTCATAAACAGAGCATAGAAAACAATCAACTCTCTCCCTTTCTATTACTCCCTCCTATCTAAATATCCAACAGTTTCATAAGGTCTCTTTATAGTCACCTTGAAGGATATACACAGGTATGTCTCAGGTTTCAAAGAAAATTACAGAACTTTCACAGCTAATTCCAGATACAAAGACCTAAAATCTCTCTTCCTTTAAAAGCTATTGAGTTTTAATTATCAAGTCTAAGAAATCTAAGGTGGGTGGATATGGAAAACAAGAGATTTTCAGGGGAGTGTTAAGCAACTGGCATTTTCAAGTACTGGATTTGCTACATAAATAGTGCACACTATAATAAATGATCTATAGGATCTTCAAATGTCCAAGAATACACTCTAATGTTTTTAAAAATGTTATAACAAAAACTATTTTGCATTCTCAAAATTACAGCAATCCCCCAAATTTCTTACCTTCTTTACATTCTATCCAAAAGCAGGAAATATTATTAATGTTAGTATTTACACAGGAAGCACAGCTGTTGCGGCTTTCACAGGTTTCTGGGGGTGGGAAAAGGAGAAGAAATGTATGAAATCAATGTATTGGTACCTCATTTGAGTTTATCATTTTTTAAAAAATAATGAGCATTATATACATTACCATAAATTAACAATTCAGAGAAATGGTAAAACTTTGTAAACTGGTACACTAAGGAATTCCAATTACATCAACAAAGCCATAGTTAACTCAAAAGAAGCACAACCTAGTGGGCCTGCTCAGTACCCTGAGGTACCTATCAAACAATCCTTTTCCACAGGGCAACTAATAAAAGATACCCACATTTGCTCAGGGTTTCTTGAAGCATTTAAAGAGTCCTTAAAAGATAAAAAATAATTGGGAAAAAGGCTGTGAGACCAACATTAAGGAAACAGAAGGGCACTGCTGCCCTGAAACATCGAATGACACAGGAATTTTTAACAGAAATAGTGATTTATTACAGATTAAACTGAAACTGACAGTGCCATTCTGAAAATGAGTTAATTTTCCAGAGATGCACATGTCACAAATGATCCATTCTTCACAGGGTTCTTCATCTAATTCCATTTAGATGGAAATATCTAAATCAATATTGTGTATGTATAGCTCAAGAAGTTAGAAAGGTGTTTGCTAACAGTTTAAGTCAAATGGTCCAGAAACGAATTCCAGGGATAATTACTGGATAATGGATTATAGAACTGGGCTTTATTATCTAGAAACTAGATGCCTCCCATCTTCTCATTTTCTTTCCCCCTTGTCCAAAAAATAGCTCTGCAGAGGCATTGCCTTTCAATACATTATTAGCATTTATTGAAAACTGGGATGTGTATGGTACCCTGGGGGTGGGTGTTCACAAAGTAAAATTAACTTCTTCACAACTTATGGTAGCTGTTTAAAATCTTTTATGCTTGATGCTGGGAGTAGCAGAGTGAATGCTATTTATATAATGAACTGAATGTGCTACCTTTCAGACTATAGCTAATCCAACTATGATTTCCAGAAAATACAAATTATCCCCTTTGCATGTATCTAAATCACACAAAGGCAATTAACTTATTTCGAAGCATCTTTAAAAAAAACCAAAAAACACCACACACTAGTTGTGAAACTGCCAAATAAGCAGGACACAAAAAAATATTCTGCTCTATCATGTCAAAATAGTGCTGTTAGAATTGTCAGTACCGCGCTGCAATTTACTTTCCTCATTTAACCAATCGTAGTAGACTACAGATTTTAAACATCCAGTATTTTTTCATCTTATTTACCTCAAATTTATCTTCCCTCTTTTTTGTTACAGCATATGCCAGCTCAGCTTCAAAATCTGGGTATGCCTTAAATAATCCTACTCCACTGCAGAGTTTAACAAAAGCTGTTCCTTGACCAGGCTTCGGAAAATCTAGACCTGGGTTCCAATCCGACTCCACAACCTACTAAACATACGGTCCCGGGAGAGTTCTTGTATCTCGGTTTCTCCACCAAACCTTGGTATCACCACCCACCTTCCGGCTTCGCCTTAAGTACTAAAAGATATACATGCGAAGCACGAAGTACCCGTGGGGTTCTTTTATTCCTTTGCATGTTGTATGGAATGTGAACTTTTCACTAGTTACACACTCAGATCTCAGCTATATCTCGTACCTATCTGCAAAAATCAAGGCGATGAAATTTCAAAAGACAATTTCGCAGATCTAACTCTGAGACATGAACGCTCATTAACCTTTAAGTTTCTCTTTCCTCTTTCACCGATTTCTGGAGAAATCTGTCCAGAGGGAGGCCCTGGTGAGGGGGTGGGTTAAACAACTAGTTCCAGAGAGAGGGAAGTTCAGTCTCCCCACCAACTTCGGAGCCGCGTCGCTTCGCCTCATCACCATTAAGCCCACAGTTGCCACGGCGCAAGGAAGCCACGTCCCCACTCCCGAGCGTACGGTAAGGTTGGGGATTACAAGGCACTTTTAAAAGGCACCTCTGCGTGCAACGCTTTGGAGTCAGGGCAGCCCAACGGCCACAGGGGCCCTCCTGTCCCCTTCCCGCCGGGCGTTCCCTACCCGCCCCGCCACACCGCGCCCGATCGCGACCGGAGCCGGGCGGGCCGCCATGTTGCCGAAGTCGCCGCCACCCCCGGAGCGCAGCCCGCCGGGCCCCGGCTGCACGAGTCCGGGGGAGGGAGGGAGGCTCCGAGGGGCAGACGGGCACAGGAAGCCCGTTGGGCCGGCACTCACCTGGTGCTAGAGTGGTGACCGGCGAGGCAGACGTCGCCGGCGTCGGGGCTACCTTGGTGGTTGCTAAAGTCGGTGGTTCAGTCCCTGTTGGAGTCACGGATGAGTTCGAATCCGCAGACAGCACGCAGACCATGGCCAGGCAGGTGGCTGCCCAAAGCAGACAGCGGGAGAACCCAGACATTGTGTCTTCAGCGGTGGCGTCCTGGAGAAAGCTGCAGCATACAACGCTCAGTCGATCCCTCAGTCCCCTGCGGCGCCGCCTCCAAGACTTCGCCCCCCCTGCACGGGAGCGCGCTGAGGTCACGTGAGGAGCTCCAGCCCACGGCGTGCGGGGCGATCCGCAGCGGAGGCGAGGCGCGGGCGAGACCAAGGGGAATTCTACGGGGAGAGCAAAGATGTCCAGTGGAAACTTCAGTGAGACTGTGCTATAGTGAGAAAACGGTCCGTGCGCAGAAAATCGTCTTTCTTACCTTCAGATTACCGCACAGTATTGTAATTGGTTTTTTTTCTCATGTGACTCCCCCCCTCTGGCTTGGATGGAACAACCCACGTGACGTGGCGAGCGGCGTCCACCTGAACGTCCTGCGAGGCGTCATTCCGCGGTCCCACGTGACCCGCGAGACCGCGCCTCCGGGACCGAATCTACCCGGCGGAAGTTGTTTGTGCGATGCACGTGGAACTTGGATAAGTTTGTGTGATAGTGTTTGTGCTGCTCAGTCTCCAGAGTGCTAACGTCTATTTTCGGTAGGAGCCGCGCTTATTTGACTGACTCTTGCTGGAAGAACCCAGTTTGGGGACTCTGCAGTAATGAAGACACCACGTGGTTAAGAGTTTTTGATCTGTCGCCCACATAGTGCTAGCCGCTTTGCACGGAGTACAGCCTCCTGTCCACCTATGTCGCATTTTCCCAGCCTGACTACGGAATTGCTGTGTCAGTAAGCGCAGTGGCCAGTCTGTCTCAACTTCACCGCTGTCGTCAGAATCATAGGCGGTCTGAGAGGCCATTGAGTTGGTTTCCACCCGCATATCACGGGTGAGGAAATTGAGACTTAGGAATCGCCTGGCATCAGAGGTGGATTTTCAGTGCCAGTTAGCTTTCTGGTGCTGCTCAGGCTTTCGGTAAGCCTGAGCGCCATCTGGTGCCCAGTCTCAGAAAGTGCAATATTGATATCAAGTGGTAAGAGTGGAACTTTAAAAGTTGTATTTAAGGGCGCTGTTTCTGCTGTTTTATGTTTATCGTGTAATTTTAATTATATTTATTCTAATAAAATTATATATTAATTGTTTTTATGAAGTCTGTTTTGCTGTGCCACAAACACCCGGAACAATGATGGCAAAGAAGTACTTAACCCTTTTTTTTTTTTAACCTAAGGTTAGAAGCTTTTATTCCTGCCTGGAATCTAAATCATTGTAGCTCTTGTGTGCCATCATGACTATGAACTTCCATCAACTACACTAGGTGAGGATTTTCTCAGATGTAAAAAAAAAAACTATGAGTTTTGGCTGATCCAACCTATGGCCAAACCAGAAGCGTGAGAGTGCAGTTAAGAAAATGAGGTCTCCCCATCAGGCCTTCCATACAAACGCTCAGTCTGCTCCCAGGATTCACACATCATGTTTGACACATGACTGACACCCAAGACTAAATGAAGGCATTAAGCAACTTTTATTTTTTATGATTAAAAATATAGAATTCCTGTTTTCTCTTTATACTTCAATGGATTATCTTGCTTCACCCAAGGGTGAACATGCACCACTGTAGAGGCCATTGGTTAACAATTTGTCATCTAGATGTTCAGCTCTAGTCCTCAGATTTCTATTCGTTCTGATAAGGGGACATTTCACATCCTCTTTACATTTTATTTTACATGGCATCTGTAGAACTAGATCAAGGAAGAGTTACAAAGGAGTGAATACAGAGGCATTTTACCACTGAGCCACTTTTTATATATAAAAAGGGCTTTACCCCAGCCCTTTTTATATAATTGAGACAGGATTTCACTAAGTTGCTTAGGGCTTTGCTAGGTTGCTGAGGCGGGCTTTGAACTCTGGATCCTTTTTCCTCAGCCTCCCAAACTGCTGGGATTACAGGCATATGCAGCCTCACCCAGCCCATAGTAGTCTAAACCGTTCTGGAAGAAAGCTTTATTTTTGGTTCCTGAAGGAGCAGGCTTTATTGTTGTCATATTTCTAGTATTGGCACAATTGAGATTTTAGGCTGGCCAACTTGCCTATTCAGTGGCCTGTGATTCTGCTGGCCTCTACCTAGTAAATAACAGCAGAACCCAGCCCATCAGTTGTGACAACCAGAAACACCTGATGATATTGGAGGAAAATCATCCCCAGTTGAGAACGATTGTATAGAGAGTCTGTTTGCAAAGTCAGCCATCACCCAGGTTATTTCCTCTTTGACACTGGCTACAATTGAATTATTGGTTTGTTAGAACCGCCGTCTTATTTCTTGAAAGCAGTGAGAGGAAGTGCTTGACTCTTGTGAATCTGCTAGTAGTACAAGCTTCCTTTAATTTTTTTTAAACAGAAAATAAAAATAGTTTAGGAGTTATCCCTAAACTCCTTTGCCCAAACCAAGAGACCCTCTTTAAATGTGGGTTTGGCCAGAGCCAGGTATGGATGAGAGGCAAGAATAGGCATCTATAATACAATTTTAACAACATGAATTAAACTTTGAATATTTAAATCAGTTTTGGCAAAGTAAAGAAGGATTGTAACAGATTAATAGTGAACTAAAACTATTCAGACTATATTAGGACTAATGAAGTAATAGAGCTAATTTGAAGGATCTCCACTTTGTGGTATTTCTCTCAACCTTGACTGAAAAATCATTAGTTTGAAAACTAATGATGCGTACTGACTTCATAGTAGAATAAGGCCTAGGCACATTAGGATTTTTAAAAGCTTTTCCAAGTGTTTCTAATCTGCAGCTTAGATTGAAAATCCCCACTATACCCTTGTTTCTTAGGGTGTTGCTCATGAATAAATACCATTTTTATCACCTAGAAGTTTGTTAGAATTGCAAAATCTTGGTACCAGGTGTAGCAGTGCACACCTGTAGGCCTAGTGACTCTGGAGGCTGAGGCAGGATTGCAAATTTGAGGGCAGCATGGGAAACTTGGTGAGACCCTGTCACAAAACAAAAGGGCCAGTGATGTAGCTCAGTGGTAGAACCCTTCTATCCTCCTAACTTGCTGCTGTTCTTAATAGTGAATCATCTACATGAGGTGGAGACACAGCTCAGTGTCAGCATGCCTAGCATCTGAGGGGCTCTGGATTTGATCCCTAGCTTCTCTCTCTCTCACACACACACACACACACACACACACAAACAAAAAAACATAAAACAACAAAATAAGTTTCCATAAGGGTGAGAGTATTGCTGAGTGAGAGTATTGCAGAGACCCATTTTAACATTAGGGATATACCTTTGACTTAGTTAAGTCAATTGAAAGTTCAAATAGGGGCTGAGGTTGTGGCTCAGTGGTAGAGTGCTTGCCTGGCATTTGTGAGGCACTGGGTTCGATTCTCGGCACCACATATAAATAAACTAAAAAAAAAAAGGTCTATTGACAACTAAAAAAAAATAAAAAAAAAAAAAAAGAAAGTTCAAATAGTATTACCAACAGCTAACACAACATAACTGGGACTTGATATTTCTTGAAATGATCTGTCAGTGGCAGTTGGACTGGTTTTTGTGGGAAGGCATTTGAGAAGGGAGATTAATCTTTACTGGGAAGCTGCTACGTGTCAGGTGTCATTAGAAATATCCTCACCTAGCTGGGTGCGGTGGCACATACCTGTAATCCCAGTGGCTGGGGAGGCTGAGGCAGGAGGATTGCAAGTTCAAAGCCAGTCTCAGCAACAGCGAGGTGCTAAGCAACTCAGTGAGACCCTGTCTCTAAATAAAATATAAAATAGGGCTGGGGATGTGGCTCAGTGGTCGAGTGCTCCTGAGTTCAATACCCAGTATCAAAAAAAGAAAGAAATGTCTTCACCTGCTGTCTAACCCCTCAAAACATGAGATAATGTGCCCTCATTTTACCAATGAAATTAAAGCCCAAAAGTAAATGATAACATTATAACGTATTTTATAAATTTACTCAGAGAATCACTAAAGTTTTGGAGCCTGTTTTTTTTCTATTAATTTACAAATGAGGACAGTGACAGGTTAAGTGATTTAGCCATTACATTGTTGGATACATGATTCTAAAACAAATATGCTTAACTTAAAATATATGCAAAGTGTAAAAACTCAAGAG
Organism: Geosciurus inauris; assembly: GCA_004024805.1. Taxonomy (NCBI): domain Eukaryota; kingdom Metazoa; phylum Chordata; class Mammalia; order Rodentia; family Sciuridae; genus Geosciurus; species Geosciurus inauris. Next base: position 9,798 of record PVHX01013065.1, on the reverse strand, counting down.
TCTGAAGTCCTAAAGTTCCTAGACTATCCATTTATTAACAAATAAATGGCACTGTCTGCAGTAGGGGCAAGCACATTCCTTAGATAGAATTTTCACTGTTTACCTCAGATCTCCCAAAATGAGAAAAATGTTTAGAAACCACATTCCCTTAATTGCATGATCCAATGTAAGGTACAGTATATGTACTTTCCTATCAGCAATTAGGGTTGTCACATAATTCACATTTTCTATAAATTATCAGAATGCCTTTGCTCTCCTATTTCTAAACCATAAACTTGCAATCCTTGAGAAGACTGGCAGAGTTCTACATTGGTGCTAAACAGACAAAGGCAGCTGAAGCCAGTTTCTTACATCCATGCAAACATCCCAGTTCTTTCACAATATCAGATAAAATACTTAAGGCCATTAATATACAGCTTCATCACCAGGAAGAATTGCTCTGCTTCTTGTTACCACATGACCAACGCTTATAAAGTATTTTCATTGGGATCCCTGCAAAGTATCGGTTTCCATTCACCAATTACTTTAGTAGTTGTTGTGTCTCAGTGGCAAGCCCAGCTCCCTTTTGTTTTGAGATGTCCCCAGTGTTACCTCAGAACTGGCCAAAGGCCGAGAAAAGGTCGAGAGGCTTCCTATAGTAGCCTAAGTTGCCCAGAACTCCATATATACAACAAGGAGATGTCTCTGCTTCAGTATTTCCCAGATTTGGCTGTTTATCAGTCATTGGAGAGCTTTTAAAAGATACAGATTCTAAGGCCACACCCTAAAGGTTATATATCAGTAATTTCTAACTTACTGAATATCTATTGAGCACTTATAGCATATTAGACCCTTTTAAGGGTTTTTGTTTTTGTTTTGTTTTGTTTTTTGTTTGTTTGGTTTTGGTACTAGGGATTGAACCCAGGGGTGTTTAACCACTAAGCCACAGCCTCAGCCATTATTTTATTTTTTGGTTTTGAGACAGAGTCTCGCTAATTTGCTTAGGGCCTTGCTAAGTTGCTGAGGCTGGACTTGAACTTGCAATCCTCCTGCCTCATCCTCCCACATCACTGGGATTACAGGTGTACATGACCAAGCCTGGCATACCTTTTCGAGGTCCTTTATCGAATTATTAATTTACCAAACTGTCAAAATCACCCTGAATTATTAATTTACCACTGTTCTTCAGGTGAGGAAATACAGGCCTCGTTATAGTTCAAATATGTGGTGTATCCCCTAAAAGCTCATGTATAAGACAATGTAAGAAAGCTTAGAAGTCAAATGATTGGGTTATGAGAGCCTTAACCTAATCAGTATGTTATTCCACTGATAGGGATTAATTGGATGGTAAGTGTGGGCACATAGGGTGTGACTGGCAGAGGTAGGTCCTTGGAGGTCTGCCTTTGGGGTATATATTTTGTCCTTGTTGAGCAGAGCTTTCTCTATGCTTCTTGGTGGACATGTCCCCTGTTGCTTTCCTCTGCCATCCACTTCTCTTTTTATATATTAATTTATTTAATCTAATTAGGTATATATGACAGCAGAATGCATTTCGATTCCTTGTACACAAATGCAGCACAACTTTTCATTTCTCTGGTTGTACATGATGTAGCGTTGCACCATATATGCAGTCATACATGTACCTAGGTAATGATGTCTATCTCATTCCACCATTTTTCCTGCTCCCATGTCCCCTCTGCTCCCTCTGCCACCCACTTCTGCCATGATATTCTGCTTCACCTTGAGCCCCAAGGATTGGAGCCAGCTGTCTATGGACTGAGACCTCTGAAACCATGAGCCTCAAAATAAACTTTTTCTCCTCTAATTGTTCCTGTCAGGGCTTTTGGCCACAGCAGTGAAAAAGCTGACAAAAACAGGCCCAGAGAAGCTCTTGCCTGAGTTCATGCAGCTAGAAAGGGCAGAGCCACAATTTCAGTCCAGGTAGTTGGGCTCTTAAAACACACATGCCTAACACTTTGTGCTTCTGGTTCAGCTGAAAATGGGACAGACAGTATGCTTTCTCCCCATCCACCTCCAATTTTGGTATAAAGCATATGGCACATAGCAATAAAGCTGCACCCCCACACAAAAAGGGCACATGCCAGGTGTTAGGATTTAGAGATGTTGGGGACAGGGAATGAGTGAGACTAAGGGGTAGCACAAGGGAGGTCTCTGTGGTGCTGGAAAAATTCTGTATTTTCATTGTGTGTTGGTTACACAAATCTTCACATGAAAAAATGACATCACACACATTTGTACCAATGTCAGTTGCCTTTTGATTTTGCACTATATTTGTGTGAAATGGAAGCATTAAGGAAACTGGATACAAGGTACAGAATATTGCACCGTACCACTTTTGTAATTTCCTCTAAATCTATAATTATTTAAAAATAAAATAAAACATATGTCTATCTTTGGCAAACCCCAAATCAACTAAAGACCTGTCTTTAAGACTGGCTTAGGGGCTGGGGCTGTAGCTCAGTGGTGGAGCGTTTGCCTTGCATGTGTGAGTCACCGGGTTCGATCCTCAGCACCACATAAGAATAAATAAATAAAATAAAGATATTGCATCCATCTACAGCTAAAAAAAATTAAAAAAAAAAAAAAAAAAAAAGACTGGCTTAAAGATCTGGGCATGGTGACCGACACCTATAATCCCAGAGACTCAGGAGGCCGAAGCAAGAGGATCTCAAGTTTGGGGCCAGCCTCAGCAATTTATTGAGACCCTCAGCAACTCAGTGAGACCCTGTCTCAAAATAGAAAAAAAAATGGTTGGGGATGTAGCTTATTGGTAAAGTGCCCCTGGGTTCAATCCCCAGAAGAAAGACAGAAAGAAAGAAAGAAAGAAAGAGAGAAGGAGAGAGAGAGAAAGAGAGAGAGAAAGAGAAAAAAGAAAAAGATTGATTTAAAGAAATATCAAATATCATCCTTGAAAGATAAACCACCTTCCGTTTAGGACAAGCAATGTGCAAAGGCTCTGGGCAGAGCAGGGGCACAAGGGTAGGTTCGTTAACAGGAGCTGAGCAAAGTGATCCATAACAAAGTCAAGTCCTTTGTTGAATATACCAAAGGAGCCAAACCAGATACTTCTGTCTTGCTGTGATTCCCAAATGACTACTGCCCCGCTGTCCAAGAAATAGCCACTAGGGAAAGAGCTAAAGAACACAGAATCCCTATCCCACACTTAGAGGCCCTCACACCTAGAGACTGTGACTTGGTAGGTCAAGGACAGTCTCTATTTAAAAAGCTTCTCAGGTGACTTGGGTTTGAAAATGTTAGATTAAGGAGTGGCTGATAAAGTGAATCCTCATGGTAACCTCATGTGGGTCAACCACCATGGGGACCATCACCCAAATCCTCAAAGAGCCATGGGTTACATTGACATCATATAAGAATATCCAAACAATGAAGTGTTACACTGAATTGTTTTTTCTATTGCATCATTCCTATTTGGTTATTGACCAAGTTTTTCATTGTAGAAATCTACATATAAACCACAACATAATTCTATTACAAGTGTTTTAGGATTCAAAGACCATTAGGTACATGGCCAAATTAAAAATGTTTTTGGCTACAAGTAACAACATAACCATCAATAACAAAGAACCCAGGGGTCTCATCTAGTAAGTAGTTCAGAGGTAGGTAGGTGGTTACTAGTATTGGTCCCGCAGCTCAGAAGATTAGGACTGACATCTCAGCAGTTCTCTCGGTTTTTGCTTTGTGGCCACAAGATGATAGCCCCAGCTCCAGCCTGTCTGCATCCAAGACTGGATGAAGAGGATGGGACCACTGGTATTCTCCTCCTGTCTCAGCCAGCATGCTATCTCATGGACACTTCTGACAGGAAAGGAGGCTGGGAAATTGAGTATTTCTCTTTTACAGTCTATGGCAGAGGTAAGAAAGGAAAAAAGGGAAGGGTTAGGGCGTGAAATGAGTTAACTTATAGTGTCTGCCACAACTTTTAAATTAAATGTTATCAAGCACTGTTTAATAAGCCTAGAAACAGCTGATTAGATGCAAAGAAATAAACCATCATAGAAAATAATGATATGGAAGTCAGATATAAATATCTCCGCTGTCAGAAATATTACATATATATATTGGTCTTTCATTCTCTGTTGGAACTAATTCTAGTTGTTGAAGAACTTCTGTTCCTTCAATCAATTGCCTATGTAAGAGAAAAAAGTGTAGTCAGTTATAAATTTCCACATTTAGCTTACATTGCCAATTGGAGTCCTACCCAACAACAGCTAACTAAGGCTATTTCCTACAAATTAAATTAATTTCAGTCATAAATATCTTAAGCGGCCCTAGATGTGTCCACCTTGCCACATCTACACCCAGCACTAGCTTTCAGGCTGCAGTTCTCTGCTGCATGTAGGCTGCCCTGCTGCAGAGGCTCCTAGCTGGCTTCCCTGCATCTGCTCTGGCACCTGTCCCATCCCTTCTCACTGCAGTCACAGGGATCTTTCATAAATACAAGTCTGATGTCACCTTTCTGCTTAAAACACTTCAATAATTTCCCATTATTCTATGATAAAGACCAAAAATTCCCACGATGTCCTACCAGGGTCTGTGTGCCACTGCCCTTCAAGGATGCTTTGCTGAAGGCTCCTTCTTGCTCTCTGCTCCAGCCCAATTGGCTTCCACTACTGCAAGAGCCCCATGTTTCCTTCCTGCTACAATTGTCCTCCTCATCCCCTTACCTGGTCATTTCCTGGCTTTCTTTCAGATCAGCTTAGTCCTCACTTCCTTGGGAAAGTTTCCAGGTGTCCCTGCTTAGGTCAAATTCCCTCTCACCTTTTGAGAAGTTCCCGGGGTGAAATATTACATTTATTGACTTGTATCCTGTTTGGTTAACTTCTGATTTTCCACAAGGGCAAGGATCACACTTTCCACTCAGCACTCAATGCCTAGCACAAAGCCTGGCACATTCTAGATCCCTAACCAACATCAAGTACATGAATAAAAGCTTAAAGTCATGCTAGTTTAAACCTTTGTAAATGCTTGTCGGCCGTGAGCTAGAACTCCATGAGGAGCAGACTTGATGACTTAATGTTTCTTTCAATTAAAACAGAGCAGCATGAAGCAGAGAGAAAGGTCTAGACATAGAACCAGTGCCTTCTACCAGTGCTTGGGCTGGAACAGTGGCTGAGGGAAAGGGAACAATTTCCATTTCGTGCTCTTTTCCTGGGATGTGGTCAGTGTCAACACTAACCATGCTCCGGCCCTCTCTTAGTATGCCTCTGTGATCTCTTTTTGCCATCCCAATTAGAAACCACAACAGAGACTATGCTATGGTTTGAATGTCCCTTTCAAAGCTCATGCTGAAATTTAATTGTCATTGTGATAGTATTAAGAGGTGGAACTTTGGGCTGGGATTGTGGCGCAGTGGTAGCGTGCTCGCCTAGCATGCGTGAGGCACTGGGTTCGATCCTCAGCACCACATAAAAAATAAAATAAAGATATTCTGTCCACCTACAACTAAAAAAATAAATATTAAAAAAAAAAAAAAAGAGGTGGAACTTTTAAGAGGTGATTAGGTCACCAGGGCTCTGTTGTCATGAATGAATAGGAGTGGGTTAGTTATCTCTGGAGTAAGCTCCTGATAAAAGGATAGTTCCACCCTCTTTCTGTCCCCAGCTTATGCTTGCTCTCTCCTGTGCTTTCTAAGCATTTCTATGGGATGCCCTCCACCATGTTATGACATAGTGTGACATAGTGTGAAGGCCCTCAGCAGATGTTGATGCCATTTTCTTGGGCTTCCCAGCCTCCAAATAAACATCTGCTGTGTATAAATTATTCAGTTTTTGGTGTACCATTATAGCAACAGAAAATTGACCTGGACACTGGCAACACAAGGTATATTTTTAAGTTAAAAGCAGAGGATAAATGGACAGATTCACCTGTCCAAAGAGAGCATGAAGCCTATTCTCCAAGATGTTTCACAATTATTAAGTGAGCACTTAATATGTGTACCCCATCAGTGTGACAGTTGTTAGGGTAGGATAAGAGTGAGAATCAGTCTGTGCTTTAAGTTGTTCACATTGTCCTAGAGAGGACAAAGAAACCATCTGCTTTTGTTAATCAGGGGGGCTTCTAACCTAAGCCTTAAATAGAATTTTGGAAGATTAAAAGGGGGCAGAAGGGAACAAGATGAACAAAGCTTAGAGTCTATCCCAGGAATGATGGTATTATGGTCTGGCTATAGCTCAGCTGCCAATACACATCTTCAGCCCTGACCCCACTTAAATATCTACCTCCATGATGTTGCCAACTGGTTGTCCTATAGGAATCTTGATCTGAAACACAACTTGTCCAGCCTGAATTCCTGATCTTCTCTCCCAAATCCTCCTCTTCATATACTCTCTGAGTAAATGGTACTAACTATCCACCATTTCCAAATCCTAGGAGTGCTACAGACCTGCACTGTCCAGTATGGTAGATGTTAGCCTCATATGACTATTTACACTTATTTAGAATCAAACAAAATATAGTTCCTTATTGCATGAGCCACATTTCAAGTACTCAACGGCCATGCGTGCCTAGTGGCTGACATACTGGGAAGTGCGGATTACGAGTTATTTCCATTGTCACAGAAAGTTCAACTAGCCAGTGCTCCCCCTCCACATCTGTTATCAAGACCTAGGAATCTAACTTCTCAGTATTGCCTGGATTTGTCCACTCACCCTTGCTCATCTGTACTGCCAGTGCCTTACATCAGGACTTCATTTATGGTCTGCAATGACCATAGCTTCTTAACTAGCCTACCTTCATTTTCATCTTTTGCAATTAATTGTTCACTTATTCTAAAAAGATCTTTTCAAAATGAGAAGCTGCTCACAATTTAAATTCTTCCATGTTCCCATCACCTTTGGGAGAAGCACATGCTCAGTGGCACAGCGTTTGTGGCCCTGGGCCCTGACTATCCCTCTTCTCCAGCCTCTACCTTCTCCATTCTACCCTGAGCAAGAATCTCTAGCTAGACCAGATAACTTGTAGACAAGATGCTCTTCTTATTCCTTACGGTCTATGCAAGGGCTCCTCCATGTTTTCGTTTTTGTTTTGTATCAGAGATTGAATCCAGGGGTGTTTAACCACTGAGCCACATCCCCAGCCCTTTTATATATATATGTGTGTGTTTGTGTGTGTGTGTATTTTTTATTTTTTTGGTACTGAGGATTGAACTTAGGGGGACTCAACCACTGAGCCACATCCCCAGCCCTATTTTTCGTATTTTATGTAGAGACAGGGTCTCACTGAGTTGCTTAGCGCCTCACCGTTGCTGAGGCTGGCTTTGAACTCACAATTCTCCTGTCTCAGACTTCCAAAGTGCTGGGATTATAGGCATGCGCCACTGTGCTCAGCTCCTTTTTTATATTTTACTTGGAGACAGGGTCTTACTAGGCCACTGGGATTACAGGCATGCACCTCACACCCAGCTCCTTCATTTTTCCTAAAACTGATTTGACTAATTACGGTTTCCATCCTTCTCTATTATTTCACTTTCCCCTCTCAGCTTGCCTTCTCAGAAAGTTTTCCATGACCACCTCCCATCTTAACATCCTCTTAAAATGAAATTAATTCCCCTTACCGCTATCCCTGCATGAATGGAATTCTTACAACCTTGCATTTTACTATCCTTTCCCTGTGAGGCCACTGGGCAAGGTCATACTCTATGGAGTGTGGCAGTCTCTCCTGAAGGGTATTCTCAATGTCATCCATCTGAAGAAAGAGCAAGTTCATGTACCAGAAACTAGAGCTTGAAACTGGACATGGTGGCACATGCCTGTGATCCCAGCAGCTCAGGAGGCTGAGGCAGGAGGGTTACAAGTTCAAGGCCAGCTTCAGCAACTTAGCGAGGCCCTAAGCAACTTAGTAAGACTCTGTCTCAAAATGAAAAATTTTAAAAAGGGCTAGGATATGGCTCAGTGGTTAAGTGCCCCTGGGTTCAATCCCCGGTACTGAAAAAAAGAAAACAAAAGAAACTAAAGGTTGGAAAGACCTGCCTCCAACAGAGAAGAAATTTCTTTATCTCTCCAAACCTTGCTAACCATATCTGGACTTCAGGAGTTGAGATACACACCAGATGATAAGAGACACTAGAGAAGATACATTTTTGCAACTTGGAAGGAAAGTGTCCCTGAAGGAGTCATATTTTGTCTAGTTTAACTAGATTACCTAGTTGCCTATTGTATCATTACCTTTCTACATCTCCTTTAGTGTTCTGTAAGTTCTTGTTTAAATATTCCAGGCCAGCTTCAACTATGGTTCAGAGATGGAAGGGATAAAGTGAGATCAGACTTGGGCCAGAACAATAAAAGGGATGCAGTGCCTCCCTGAGGCCAAAGTGGTGATGACAACAAAATTAGAGATTTCCCCAAAAGGAAGGTCAATCATAAAGACCAGGTATCCCTGAAAACAAGACCAACACTCTTTCACTCCACTGCCATCCTATAAGGACCTACTTTTGCTCTTATTACAGGAGGTAATGTCTCACTCCTTCCTCAAACATTCCTGATGCCCCCTCTACTGAACTTGTACAACCCATGCTGAATTTTTGATCTGTCTTTCCTAATGTACTCTAAACTCCCTGAACAGCAGGAATTGTGCCTTGTCACTCTCTGCCCAGCAATGAGCATCAGGGCTGGCAGATTGCAGGTACCTAATAAAGTTCTGGTTGAAAGATTCAGGAAGCTAATAATGAAGTAATGACTGAAAAAAAGCATAGGGCCAGAGATGGAGGGACATGGAATGCTAAGCTAGACTGACTGTAGTCTCTGGGTTTAAGGGAAGGGGTGGTGATGGAGGTATTAAAAGTTTTAGAGCAGACTTCATGTTTGAGAAAGGTAACTTTAATGAGAGACCAAGGATTGCCAAGCAGTTAGTAGAAGAAGTAGAGTGTGTCAGCAAGATGATGGAGAGATTTCAATGGTCCAAGAAAAAGTGAGGGTTATTTGGATTCAAAACTAATTCAAGAATGCGTTTTCAAAATCAGACTGGTATGAAGGAAAACTGAAGACAATTCATTATTTTAAGCTATGCATCTATGAATGTAAAATCATCTTTTAGAGATATCTTTTTTTTAAAATATTTTTTTAGTTGTAGATGGACACGATGTCTTTATTTTATTGCTTTGTATGTGGTGCTGAGGATCGAGCCCAGGGCCTCATGCATGTGAGGCAAGCGTTCTACCGCTGAGCCACAATCCCAGCCCCTAGAGATATCTTTTGGATAAGAATATACTTTCTTGCCAGGTGTAATGGCACACACCTATAATCCCAGTGGCTCAGGAAGCTGAGGCAGGAGGATTGTGAGTTCAAAGCCAGTCTCAGCAATGGCAAGGTGCTGAGATCCTGTCTATATAAAATACAAAATAGGGCTGGGGATGTGGCTCAGTGGTTGAATGCCCCTGAGTTCAATCCCTGGTACCAAAAAAGAAAAGAATATACTTTCTACTTTTTCAACCTAGAAGTAGCACAGAAAGAATTGCCTAAAGAAATTATTGTGGTTAAAATTAACAGTGGTATGAAACTCCTTCATGAACTGTAGAGTCAATAATTATCCTATGAAGTGGTCAAAATAATCTCGTAGATAATCAGAAAAATTCTAATATTTTACATCACTTCAGGGAAGACAAAATAAGCTTGCCCTCATATTTACTACAGTAATTAAAACAGATATAAGACACTGGTAGTGAAAAGCATATCCATCACTCATTTTAGGTCCACATGCCTGTAAGAATCTTGCTAATATTCTAATAACTATTATCTGAGTTGTTTTCATATTTAAAATTGTTCAGTAAAAAATGTTAGAAGT